>JAVSBV010136486.1:0-16789 GCA_033117975.1 Parotocinclus spilosoma | reverse complement strand
AACATTTAATATGTTACATAGCACGTCCCGTCTTGTAACATAGGGCATGTTTGTTTAATCGGACCAGCCGGTTATTATTATATTATATTGGCTGTAAGTAAGTAATGAGAAACTCAATAATTAACCTACATCTAACTGCATATACATTAAAGTAACATATTTTTTAAAAGTGAATGGCAGGTCTAGGTTTCAGATTTACACCTGACCAGGGATCTGTGTGAAAGGTAAAAACTCACCGGTCCACCTTTCTCTCCAGCGGGTCCTGGGGGTCCCTGAGGTCCTGAACGCCCTGGAGGACCAGTGGGGCCTGCTGGACCAGCTGGACCTCGCTCACCTGGAGAACCCTGTAAGAAATAAAAAAAATAATGCTCATAGCAACTGTAATTATAGTTGACTGCATTTCTCAGGACTTGAACTGGTCCAGATTAGTCAGAATTACATCATATTTAGCAGGTCCTTCATGTTAACAATTTTAAACTGTAATTACAATAATAATAATGATGATAATAATAATTCAGTACAGAATATACAAATAATCTATGTGGTAAGAGCAAAATAACTGGTAACCATTGCTTAAGTGAGAAAGTAAGAGACAGTGAGAGCAAGAGATAGTAACAGATATTCCTGCTCACATATACTTACTGATAAGCCAACATGTAGAGCAGAGGACAAAAAAGGAAAAGGAAACAGTGATTAAAAAAGAGATACGAAGACAGGGCTTTTCCATCCTTGTCTTGTATGATATACAGTATGTGTGATAACGTGTACAACTGGTGGAAAAATATGGTGTAATGGATATAAATATACTGAAATAATAAGGCTGTAAAAATGTCTCATGAGACTAAGCAACTAGCTTATCATTTACTGGTGCCTGTAGTACAATTAATAATACTACTACTATACATCCTACTAGTTTCAACCAGTTTTTTTTAACAACAGGTTCATTTTCATTTGCCTTTGCCAATTTTTAATGACTTCTTGACTTCTATATAATATTCAAATCCAGCTACAGACAGAGAGAAAGTAAAATAAAATACAATAGCAAAGAAAGTAAAATATATGATTTTACTCACAGCAGGTCCTGGTGGTCCTGGGGGTCCTTCATTTCCTTTCAATCCTGGAGCGCCCTGAAAAAAGTTTATTATTAATTGAAATGTAGTGTAGGTAAATAGGAATTGTGCACTTTGAATGGATGTTTACGGGACTACTCTTTACTAAACATGCGCATGTGAATGTCGCACAGTAAAAAATTTGATGTAAACAAGTCAACATCGAGAAAATGGAACAGCTGTATGTACTTTTTAAGTTTAGGTTTTTATTTTATCTGACCATATAACATGATCACAAATAGCCAAATAACCTGTTGGTTTGAAGGTGACCCCAATGACCCCAAAACAAGGTAATAAATTCTGACAGTAAAGCAAATCTACTGTCTTATTAAGATTAGACTCTTTTATTACTTAAATTGTGTATTCTTCTGTTGAAGAATGAGTAAGAGAATTTAACCATTGTGTCACCTCATAAACATACCCCAGCAAACATGAATACTGCATGAAAGCCACCGCTTTAAAAGTTTAATGTAAGGAAATACTACTTAATATGTAGATATTAAATGTTTAGTTTTAAATGTTGCGTCTCAGTAATTGTGGAACATGGTTTTATTATATATATTCCCCAGACTAAATGTACTTTAAATAAAGCTTTTTTTTCAGTTTAACATCAAGCTAATTAACCAAAAAGTGAATTTCACATTTACATTTGAACAAATTTAACATTTTTCTCCCATCTGTACCATGAGTGCCAATAATTGTGAAGAAGTGTTTACACATTACAAATATTATTTTCAGGTCACTTTGTGACGTTATTAATGTGTAAATGACTGGCTTTTTTAAAGTAACAATTGTATTATTATCGATTCTAATGATATTTCATATTGAAACTATTATTTAATCAAAAGTAAATGTCAGTAATCAGTATTGGAACAAAATAAGTGTATTTATGATAAACATGTAACTCACAACAGGTCCAGGTAATCCTCTCTCTCCAGGAAAACCTCGAAGGCCTTGGGGTCCATCTTTTCCGGCAGGGCCAGCGGGACCTGGATCTCCCTAACAAATACACAATATTTGAAAGTTTAGTAAACATCAGACAAATAAACAAATTATTGATATATTAATATTAATATTAATATTATATATTGGTATATACTATAATCACATTTTAGACCCCTGTGTGGGGTATTCTTGATTGTGTATGTGTGTGTGTGTATGTGTGTGTACCTTGGCTCCCTCTTTTCCAGCAGGGCCAGGCAGACCTTGTTCACCTGGTGGTCCTGGCGGTCCAGGGTGGCCTCGTTCACCCATTGGTCCAGTCTCACCTGTTGGTCCCTGCAGAGAGAGATAAGGTAACATGGTATAAGTCAGTAATATCGACCTTATTGCCATACTTGTATTGAAACTTTAATTGAAACATCATTAGGTGTAATAACATTTTTTTTATCCAAATATATTTCTATTACAATTTAAAGATATCTCGATTAATGCAGATATGTATACTAAATAATTACATTTAAAACAATCCTTACAGTTCGAATTGGAAAATTAAGTTGAGTGGAACAACAACCTTCAGAAATGAATAGTATGAATCTGCCACAATGACTGAACAGTGCTTTGTTTTTGTGTCTGCATACATCTGAGGTTGTGTGTTTGTGTCATGCTTACTTGAGGTCCAAGCACACCTGGAGGTCCAGGAGGTCCAGTCTTGCCTTGAAATCCCTGAAAAGAAGAAAAGGGGCAGGTTAGATCATATATTGGATACATCTGAGGTCCAGGGAGGTCCAGGAATTTGAACTGGATCTGTTTGTACAGCACATATTAAAATAGTCCTCACCGTCTCTCCTCTCTGACCAGGATGTCCAGGCAGTCCATCTTTTCCAGGTGGTCCCTAAAAGAATGAGGATAAATGATTACAGACATGATGAGAAAATGAAAAACACTGACACTTCCTGTTATTGTCATTTAATTCCTGCTAACATTACATAAATGTACATTCCTATTCACTCCATTCACTCACAGGAGGTCCTTTAGGTCCGGGGAATCCAGTTGGTCCCTGAGGTCCTGTCAGACCCTGCAGTAAATACATACATGTAAAAAGGTGCTTAGAAAACCTTATGTCATTGATCAATAATTTATTGTAATAAACAGATATAGTATTGTTCATACTCTTTCTCCAGGTGGTCCAGGAGGTCCATCACTTCCTGAATTGCCCTGCAGAGAAGAAAAGCTTAAATTCACAATGGCAGGCATCAAACACACTTAGGAAGGATGCTAGCCATCATATAGTTGTAAGAGTAGAAGAAATCCAACTTTAAATATAAGCAAGACATTAGATCTTTAAAAAGGAAAATTAGTCAGGGTTGCAGCAAATCTAATGCCTAGCTGGCAGCATAAATTGCAGGGACGACCTTAGGCACCTTACACTCATAAACACACTCATACAATAAAGACAATTTAGAAACACAAATTAACCTAACATGCATGTTTATGAAATGTGGGAAATTGCTAGAGTACCTGGAATAAATGTGGACATGGGAAGGACATGCACAGGCACACAAGGTAGGCAGTTTTTAAAATTTTGTCACCATCTAGTCTAGCACAGATGATCATGTCCTATTTGAAGTTGCTCAGGTGACTTGAATTCCCATTCTAATGTGGATTCACTTTGAAACTGATCCACAGAAAACTTGCTCACATGATTTTATACTATCCACCTTCATGCGTCTAATATGCATACAGAGAGAGTGCAGGTATCTCAAATATATTTTTCACCCTGTGCAAATCAGTTACCTTTGGTCCTGCTTTCCCTGTGGGGCCCCTTGGACCTCTCTCTCCACGAGGGCCCTAAATAGAAAACAAGGATAAAGCATAATTTAATAAAGCATCAACACTTTGGACAAAAATATTAATTAAAATAAAACTTTTAATTAAAATGTATTGTTCTGTCCAAAACTTGTGTTTTGTAGAAACTTACAGTAGGTCCTCGCTGACCTCGTGGTCCTGGCTTTCCAGCTGTTCCCTGTAGAGAAACCGAAATATAGAGAAAGACTTCAGAATGGTCATGTACTGTTTTGTTAGCTTGTGCTTAGTGCAGTTTTGATCACTCAGTTGTACCCTTGTTCCCTTCTCTCCATTAGCTCCTGGGAAACCTTGGAATCCTTGAGAACCCTGCAGGCCATAGAAAGAAAAAGTAAACATCCATGGAAGATTTGGGAAATCTGAAATGCAGTATATGGTCAAAAGGCACAGGACATGCTTTAATATCTGAAACAAAAGGGAAAATTACATGAATACCCCAGAACGTAATGGGTGAGGGGGCCTATCTTTTAGGCTAAGTCCGGAACAATATCAGATAGTTAAGGGCTCCATATTGGGATGACTCTGCTTTGAGTGTACTGTTGCAAAAACGCGAATAATCAGTAATGCTTAGTTCACACAAAATGATTTTTGTTGACTGATCAACGATGTAATCGAGAAAAGCCCAGAGTAGGCAGTCGCTCTGGGATTAAAACCATGCCTTCATCACTAAGTGAGAAAGGTGATGTGACATGCTCAATCACTCGACATGGTCACATGATTGCTTGCAGAGCCCTAAAAAATATCTAGCATGTTTTATATCTGGACCTTTTAAAGAGTCCAAATCCTATAGTGTGAAAAGAGTTGCAACCAGTTTATGACTGGCAGTAAATGCGGGGTTGCTACAGCCAATCAGTATGCTGTAGTGAGTGAGTGGAAAACAAGGGGCAGGAGTTATAAGCATTGCTACAGCCAAAGCTTTGCGTAATTTCTTCTTTTTTGGTTTCTCACTGCAAATCGCTCGTTTTTCTGACATTTTGGGAAGATAAAAGTGTGCCTCATGCATGATATCATGCCACCTCTGCTTATCACTTCTCACATGTGTCTTTATGACAAAGTGGTGGGCAGACACCCATTACTGATTCCTCTTGGTAAAAGATTGTGTAATGTTTGACTCCTCTGAAGCTGATAAATAGTGCAGCATGCAAACCACAATGACTGTAAAGACTCCCAAATGGAGAAAGCAAAATGTTTTCTGTGAACATAACATGTAGTGAGTCTGAGGTTACGTTAATAAGACTAGTATTCATAGGATTACTAGTATGCATTCAAATGCACTCAAAAAGAAAGGGATCAAAGATGATATTGAAATGCCATAAAGCAAGGCTTTCTGGGTCACAAATTTACCTTCGGCCCTTGTCTTCCTGGGTAACCTGGCAATCCGGGAACACCAAGCTTACCCTAAAAGAATTTAAGCAAATGAACAAAATTTAAAATTTTAAATCATTAGCCTACGTAAAGTCTTACAAAGCCACGTGAAAGCCACACTGTCATCCTCTATCCAAAATGTATTGATTTAGGTGTACAGTGTTCACAGATTTGCAGATGATTCATGTGCTCATACACACCTTCTCTCCGTTTGGTCCAAGGGGTCCAGCATCGCCAGGGAGCCCAGATCGACCTTTAGGTCCCTCAGGCCCATCCTCTCCTCTTGGTCCAGCAGGTCCAAGCTCTCCCTGAGAGACACCCACACATGCGAGAACACACACACACACACACACACACACACACACACACACACACACACACACAGCCACCAATACTGTTTATAGTCACGTTATATTTATAAATTATCCTTAAACCCAAGATATGTACTTCAGGTTTATATATAATACTTCAGGTTTATATATAACTTACACGGTCACCCTTGATACCCATGTCTCCTTTAAATCCAGGGAAACCATCTTCTCCCTAAGGAAAAGAGATATAATCATATATAAATTCATGTTTTGGAACTTTTAACATGGTCTAATGCAAAATTATAGTGACATTTCTTCTTAAATTCTCATCACATTTCTTCTTACATAATAAACCATAAAAGCATTAGTGATTGTCTACTTCTAGCCCTTGCTAAACCTTTCCATATGCAACTTTTTATACAAGCTAAATTGTGTGAATTTCTACCCATTTGCCAACCAGACTTTTTTCTTAATTTGTGATTCATTTATTTTGCAATACTACTGTAATGTATTGTTTCATTAGTAACATTATTTTTTGGGAGCAGAGTTAATATGCCATGGTTGAAGTCACAGCACAGCTCCTTACTCTGTTGCTCTTTTTTCTTTTTGAAAATACAAGACAGTTTAAGGAAATCTTTATTACACAAACCTTTTCACCCTTGTTTCCCTTCAACCCACGAACTCCATCAGCACCCTACAGTAGACAGACAGACAGACAGACAGACAGAAACATTGGAGGCAGGCAGTTAAAATAGTGGAACAAAGTTACTGCTCAATTAAACGGACGCACTAAAGTTTAATGTTTAATTGTAACATGACTCTACTTTAAAATCACTAAGACCCATGGACATGAAAACAAGTTTATGGTGGCACATATCAAGGCAACAGTTTTCATGTTTTAAAACAAACTGGCCAACATTTTCCATACCACACTGCACCATTTTGTTGATGTTGATTGTTTTCAAGCACCGCTCTTTCACAGAGTTACCTTCATTTCACTAAATCAATTAATTAAGCAATCAATCTATGTATGTTTGTATGTATGTATGTATCTATATAATTATAATTATTGTATTTATATTGTGTATATATATAATTATACAATCATTTATTTTGTCTACAGAACCCCAAACCTGACTACCTATCCCAAATTTTATTTTAGTTTATTTTCCACATCCACCATTTTATTGTTTTTCATTTTCAACAAAACATTTAAATTGTCATTCAAAAAGTCAAAACATGTTTGTGTAGTGTACTTTTCACCTAATATTTTAGATACCAAACACATCCCCATATTACATACTTATTATTAGAAAAACAAAGTCTGAAATTTCCTTACAAGGCTAAATCCTTTGATGCTTGCTGTATGTGTTAGCATACATCCTGGTGTAAATATACATTATCAGAACATCACCAAACTAAATTTTAGTTCTCATGCTTTAATTTAGCATATTATTGAAAGTGTTAGCCATATTCTTTTCATTTGGGCAATCTTCTGGTGGTTTATGCTTTCCCAGTGAAAGTGGTTACATATGTGCTTTCTTTGTAATTTCAGTTTGCAACATTCCACACTATAAGTACAATGACATGAACAATGAAAAGTGAGCTCTAACCTTCACACCTCGAGGTCCAGGATACCCAATTGGTCCCTGTGCTCCTGGTGGTCCCTGATGAGAGACAGAGAGAGGAAATATTATTAATAATTATGTACATATTGATACCTTTACACAACAGAAATGGAAAACATAAATCAGATTATTCTTACCATGTTTCCTTTCTCACCCGATGGACCTTCCTTTCCTGGGTGACCCTGTGTGCATAGAAGAGTTGTTCTATTAAATACAGCTTATAAACATGTTTGATTGATCAGAGATGATTTATGATGCTTAAAGAATTTCTAACACTAAGATCCAGTTTACATATGACATTATTCAGTGACACAATTGAACTTCTCCACTGAGACTTAATAGAAACACAGATGGTATTTGAGTGATGACACTGAAGCTTTGTTTCTGTATGTACATATACAGTGTCTTATGGTTTAGTGATGAATTACACGCATATACATGGCTTAGGCAATGCATCTACTTGTTTATATCTGTTTTAATGCTCAGCATTACATAGACACACTGTCATAGATTACAAGTGACACAGTATCACAAAATGCGCACACACACACACACACACACACACACACACACACACACACACACGTGTATATATAACATATAAACACAAACATACTGTGATTAGGTATACATCATATATTTATATAGCTTTGTATAGCATTTATATAGCACTTTTTGCAAATGCACAGTGGATACGGAAAGTCTAAAGACCCCTTTAAATTTATCACTCCTTGTTTCATTGCAGCCATTTGCTAAACTCAAAAAAAGTTCATTTTATTTGTCATTAATGTACACCCAGAATCCCATCTTGACAGACAAGAACAGAAATCTAGAATTTTTTTGCAAATTTATTAAAAAGAGAAAAACGGAAATATCCCATGGTCATAAGTTTAAGTTTATTGTCACATTTATTATTCAGACCCTTTGCTCAGTATTTAGTAGAAGCACCTTTTGAGCTGTACAGCCATGAGTCTTCTTGGAAATGATGTAGTTTTTCACACCTTGATTTGGGGATTCTCTGCTATTCTTCCTTGCAGATCCTCTCCAGTTCTGTTAGGTTGGATGGTGAACGTTGGTAGACAGTCATTTTCAGGTTTCTCCAGAGACGGTCAATAGGGTTTAGGTCAGGGCTCTGTCTGGGCCAGTCAAGAATCGTCACAGAGTTGTTCCGAAGCCACTCCTTTATTATTTTAGCTGTGTGCTTAGGGTCACAGGCCACAGTGATATTTGGGTTCTTCTTTACCTCTCTCACCAAGGCTCTTCTCCCACGATTGCTCATTTTGGCTGGACAGACAGGTCTAGAAAATGTTCTGGTCGTGCCAAACTTCTTCCATTTAGGACTGTGCTCTTAGGAACCTTGAGTGCTGCAGAAATTGTTTTGTAACCTTGGTCAGATATGTGCCTTGCCACAATTCTGTCTCTGAGCTCCTTGGGCAGCTTGACCTCATGATTCTAATTTGCATTGACATGCACTGTAAGCTGTGAGGTCTTATATAGACAGATGTGTGTCTTTCCTAATCAAGTCCAATCAGTTCAAATAAACACAGCTGGACTCCAATAAAGGAGTAGAACCATCTCAAGAAGGATAAAAAGAAATGGACACCTTGTGAGTTAAAAATTTGTGTCACAGCAAAGGGTCAGAATACTTATGACCACGTCTTTCTTTTTTAATAAATTCACAAAAAATTCTACATTCTACATATGTTTTTTTCTGTCAAGATGGGATGCTAAGTGTACATTAATAAAACATAAAATTCCTTTTTGATTTGAGCAAATGAGCTGCAATGAAACAAAGAGTGAAAATTTTAAAGGGGTCTGAATACTTTCTGTACCCACTGTAAATGAGCAAACACACTATATGGGCAAAAGTATTGGGACACACACCTAGCCTTTTAATTCAGCGGTTTCATTCAGTGACCTCAACCCCACTCAACACCTTTGGGGTGAACTAGAACATAGCTTGTGAACCAGGCTTTATCTTTCAACATTAGTGTTTCACCTCACAAATGTAACAAAAGTTACTGCACGTGTCCCCATACTTATGTCTTTATAGCATAGTCACAGCCCAAACGGAGATGTATAGGGTGACAATGGCAAGGAAAATCTTATGAAGATATGAAAAATGGGCCAGACTTCCTTGGGCAGCCTAAATGTTACATGTAATACTACAGTGGGTTGTGTTAGGTTACACAGTGGTATACAGGATACCGTATGCTTCTTTCTTCCACTCATTCTCTTTAACCTTATTTATTATTCTGGAAGGTTTCTTCTGTCCATATATTATAACTCATCCAACATTCTCCCATGGCCTGTATGTGAAACAGCTGCTATTCTAAATCTACATACGTATGTGTGCATAGTTTATACTTACTGGAGGTCCATCAGATCCTGGCATGCCTGGCAAACCCGGTTTTCCTAGGGGACCCTATGAACACAAACCCAAAATCATTTTCTGTTATTTTGTTTGTTGTGTAAATTATTACACACACACACCATTGCCCCCAAATTCACAATGCAACACCTTGTTTCATATGTAGGTTTATGGCACATTGTTATGATTCCTACATTCAATATAGAGCTCTGAAAAAATAACGAGAACACTCCAAATGTTCTTAAAAGCAATATATCTAAATGTATGGCAGCAATTCCATACCAGTATCTGATTAATTCTTTCACAGGCACAGCTCATTCTACTTAATGAGGTACTGATTAGGTCATCCCTTGAACCAAATCTTATTTATTGAGGAAAGGTATTAGATACATGAAAGTTGTGATAAATACATACTATATATACTGCTCACAAAATCCCCTAATAAAATACAACTTACTTTTTGTGAGCAGTATACATAGTTGTAGTCAGTTAGAGCAAATACATATCTGTCATTTACTGGAATTTGTCAGTAATTTAAAGAATAAAAATGTTTAATTTCACTTAAACACATACAGTACTTGCAAAGCATAAAACAGAGAAACTGATAATATTGTAGTGGAGAATTCAGAAGCTTTAAATTTCTATACAACTCTATACCAAATACAAATATGAAAGAGAAACTAAAGTTATGTGATATTGTCCAACATTTTAAATAATGTTATTACAATTTAAGAAAGCACAGCTATAAGTACTAACAACACAGCAGCAAGTATATATTCCGACTAAAAGATTTACTGTAAGTAGCTTATAGCATAAGCAATAACAATCATTATTGATAGTTGTTGCTACATGTTTCCCAAAAGACAAACTGGGTGACATCATGTATCTGTACACCTGTTAATGCCTGTCCCAATTACTTTATACACTGAAATCACAAACACATTTACCTTCTCTCCTGGGGGTCCGATTGCTCCTTGAGGCCCCGGCAGTCCCTAAATTCACAAGCAGAGATAACATTTAGACCAGAGGTGTCTTATGTTTAGGGTCCAGTGAGGCCGTACCCCACCAGATTACCAATGCAGAACTTTATCACATCATAATTCAATGTAACATTTTTCTTCATAACTAATATTGTTAAATGTTCAGTAAATAATAAAAATATTGCACTGCCCATGTACCTCTTGCTGAAAGGTTTAAGCTAAAGTCATGATTGGTCTTTTTTTTACGGTATAAATCTTATTACACTGCCACACAGCTATTGTTACATTAAATGTAGTTACATTAAATGTAAACCATTGCAAAAGTTATGAAGTCGTAAACTTTGACAGAAATGTTACAAATTTGAAAGATTAAAATAGAAAAGAATGTCACACATATTTCTATTCAAGCTGGTAAAGTTTGCTTTATTACAAGATAGTTATTTAATGGTAAGTAATTTAAGTTGCAAAAATCAATTGGTTTCCTAGTTGTAAAATGTAAATGAATAATGGGTGAATGCTTAGTGATTTCATAGATGAATTGTGTTTGTACAAGGATTCACTGACTGTGTTTGTTTTTGTCTAGTTTCACAGATCAGCCTATACAGATTCATACAGAATTGATTATGCTCTGCCAGATTTTTTTTGTGCCAGACATTTAACTTTTTAAGACTGGATTTTTTTCTTCTTTGGTATTTCTTTGGTATAGATTCAAAATATTTATTTACTGGACATGCTGAAACTGATACAGAGCAATAAAAACTTAAGGTGTCCAATAAACCATTAAAGTAAAGGTATCTTTCATTTAACATCCACCCAATCAGTATTAGAGCACAAAATAAAAAATCTGTCTTATATACATCTAATTCAAGACTAAATAACAGAAAACTTGAGTAAACCTTAAACATCTGCTAAAAGAAAAGAGAAGTCTTAATGACAGAAAACAATGTTTCTTTCATTTTAGTTTTCAGTAGCTGATTCAAATTGTATTGAAGATTCAAAGGTAAGAATTGGATTGTACAAAACAGTACTGTAATAAATGTTTTTATATTGTGTTTTAATTAATATGACTGTTTAAAATTACACTATGGGAAACTATCTAAACTATTACGTGCCTTTGGTTATGTCTGGCCAGACATTACTACAATTTTGGAAACTTAAACCTGTGAAAATTACCGAAATAAATATTGCAAAAAGATGCACAATACATCCAAATTAAAACGAATTAAGTTTAATAAAGTATTTAAATAGGATATATTAATGTTATTTTCTGCAACTAAATGGAATTTGACCAGGTTTGCCCTAACTCTATTACAAAGGAGAAACCTACTGGAAAAAATAATATTTCCACAATAGTTACAAGTAGCTAATGTTACCAGATCAAACCTTTAAACCATGGAAAGAGAGTAAGCTAGAAGGTAACTTCAGGAGGTTACAAGAACGGAAGTCCCAACATCACTTCTTAAATGTTATCATTTAATTATATGAAATACTGCCATAAGTAGCCTGTACATATAAATAATGCTATATGGGCACAGGGGACATAGGCTGCTACTGCTATATCAAGACTCTTACAGCCACAGCAGACCTAAATATTAAATACTTTGATCTTTGTCACTTTGGCTGAAACCTTTATTGACCCATCTTTGATAACTACATTGTGCACTGGCTGAGTGGTTGCAGTCTAGGACATACCTGAGCACCAGGGTTGCCTTGTTGTCCAGGAGGGCCAGGCTCACCTTGAGGACCCTGCAAATAAAAAAGTCATCTATAAGGTCTTGTAAGTGTTATAACAGAAAGGAATTAGTTTTGTTATAACTGCGGCCATCCATTTGATCCGAATAATGCCACAGTCTACTTTCTGCTTCCTTATCCATCAAGGTGACTTTAAATGGCAGTCATTTAACAGGTATGAAGTGTGTAATAATTTCAAAATAGATTCACTCTATGGTGTTGGAATTACTCTTTAATGCACACATTTGTATACATGTATGTATAACTAAACATAAATGCATTAGTGTGTGTAGATGCAGGCCACCTGTATATTATATTCTGTGTGTGTGTGTGTGTGTGTGTGAGAAACTCACAATATTTCCTTTAGGACCAGGATGACCGTCCATTCCCGTTACACCCTGTGGCCAAAAAGTTATTTTGTTTTAGAAAAACCTACAGGCATATTGTGTTGAAAACTGGCAAATACAATCTTGTTGTATATGTTGTGTATGCAAAAAAGATGCAATCTTGTTGTATATGGTTACAAAAGACTTACAAGAGCTCCTGGGGGTCCCTGAGGTCCTTTGGGCCCCAGTAAACCACGAGGACCCTAAAAAGAAGAAGAGAGAAAGAGCAAATGTTAGATGGACAATGTATATACAGAGTATGAATGTATATATAGAGGCTGCCTTTTTGATCATCCTGTTAACAGTCTCCTATTTATTATGTTTTGTAAAAACAATCAGATTCAATTTGGAATCATTATCAGAAACAGATTTATTGCCAAGTAGGTTTTTCACAAACATGTCATTTGCCCTGATGTTACTGGTGCATGACAGAACAAATATCAGTTATGAAGAAAACAACAATACAATGTGTGAAGAAGTATGACTAATATTCAAAAAGTTCTTAAATATTAATTAAGTTTTAATGTAAGTATGCAAACTTTATGGAACTGATAAGAAAAAAACTATGCATACACAATACACAACTATAGCTATAGCACACTTTTGTTCTTAGTGTTCAAAACTAAATGTTTCTCACTCCCCCTGGTGGGCGTTGTTTGGAACTACAGTTTCATCTCTCTTTTTCTCATGCACACACGATTATGAAAGCTGTCGAGTTTACATGAAGCTTTTGCTTGAATACACCTGTCATGCACTGTTAGTCACTTTCCTCCTTTCCTCTTTGATGGCATGACTGTGAGCCTGTACTGCTTAAAATCTGCCTCTGCCCATGTCCCTTTGATTTCTGTCCTTTAATCTTGGTTGTCTAATACACATTACACAGGCAGGTACAGACTTCTCCACAATGATTGGAATTTCACTTAAAAATGAGTAAAACTGATAATAAGAATTTCACCTGTTGTGTAATTACCTTAATCTAAAACTAAACATGAGGGGAAAAGGACCATTAATTGAAGTAAAGTTAGTATAGGAAAACAATCATCATAAAGTAATTATTAGCTTTAATAAAACCACAAGTGCCACGATTATTGGCACAGATATACATTCTTATAAATAAAATCAAAGTATGTTTTCCATTTGTAGAAGCATCAAATTCAAGAGTCATTTCACCCAAAAACACAGTACAGGGTTATTATTCTATTACAGGGTTATTATTCTATTATTCTATGACTGTTCAAACATGTAATACATACCATACCATACTTACAATAATATACTTATCTAGGTTTGTCTATTCACTTAATTGCTGATGGAACAAAATTATGAGAACTACAAGCAGGTTTATGAAAACGATAACTAGACATTCTTGGTTTAGTATTTATCTTTAAATCATAACATATTTGAGATTTATTATTGTTCATAAATTATAAAGTCCACTTTCTATAACAGTTAGTTTGCCTTAAAACCTAATTATGCCAAATGGTCTGTATTGAGATGGGTACTGTGTATGGAAAATGTTCCTTATTTTGCTGTACAGCATATAACAATATATCAATCATTTCCACTGAAGTGAATAGACAATTTAGTAAGCAATCTACTAAGAATAGGAAAGTAAACACAAATGCACTATATCTAATTAACATATAATGTTGGTAAATCTATATTGTCTTGCTTTTCAGTCTACTGACAAAATTGCTAAACAAATAAAGGCAATTGATTTAAGATGTATTTTACTAAACAGGCATATCCGAGATTTGTGACTTGCACACAACCTGAACGTTCAGTTTTATAATTTGCGGCCTTTGCACATTTTCGCTGATCTTGGAAATTGCTAATTTGTGTGTGGAGCTTTAACACATACACCATATCATAATTACAGGTGTCTGCTAAAAAGATTTGTTAAAACAACTGTTTGCCTCGCCCCTTTTTTGCTTTAGTTTGCCCTATCGGTCTGTTTATCTTGTAAGCCTTAAACACTAGACTGACTGCAGAAACTTGCAATGATTTTATGAGATGTGGTGGTGTTGGTAGGACCCAAGTATGCAGGATAGAGGGAATAACAAAGGGGATTAAGAGCGGAGCAAAAGGCTCCTGAAAACAAAAAAAAAATAAAAGGATAAAATGGCGCGCCACTTGTGTTGCGTCACGACTGGGAGCAACTCGCGAACTGATCGCAAGGGGGCACCGAAGCGCCAATGGGGCACCAAAGCGCCCATTGGAGCGCGAACGCGAACAGATTGCCAAAGGCACGAAGCGCCAGGGAGGTGAGCGTGAGCTCGGGGCGCATCCCATTTAGGACAGCTGGAGTGAGGCTCGCTGAGTGCCGACAGCAAAAAAACATGAGTTCAGGCGTGCGAGGAGTGCACGAGTACGGAACGGGAGGCCCTCAAAGTGCCCCTAAAACACTAAATACATCGGGGGTTTCCCCTGTACGTGTCCGTCGGCACTAAAAGCCCCAGGACGTAACCACTACCCCTTAAGGTGGGGTACCGAATAAAGACGATCTGGCAGCGAATAGCCTTAAAACCCACTCCTAAATAGCAGGAGAAGCAGCTGTTCTTAATCAGGTAGTGATTTGGACACTGGATATGAACCGCCTCACCGATAGCTCTGTAATGGCGACCGGCGAGGACGGCCAAACGCTCCACGGCAAAAGGTAGGAACCCTAACAGATTTGTTTTGAATTGCCAATACACAACTTAACAACAACATTTTGTTTCAGCAAATACATCTTTAATAAATATCAACATATATTTAATAAAGATTTTTCTACTTGGACCTGTCAACTGTTGCTTGCTTAAAAGGTCTAAACCTATATCTTTATGCACCTTTTTTGACTATGTTCATTATGTGAAGTGCTGTATCTCCAGTCTCCATTGGATAATAATTTAAAGCCATGGTTCCCAACCCCATAGGGGGGCATCAAACATCACAGGGGATATTAGAAGCTTTGTCTGCTTAGATGTGCTTTGGGTTTTTCAAAATACAAATTTGTACATAAAAATAAAATAACACATATGCTTATAACTACTAAAATTATGATTGGGTTAGGTACAGCAATAGAACTACTAGTTACATAAATCATTATGTCAATGGAAAGTATTTAGAGTTCATATAACTCACCGGTTCACCCGGAAGGCCCCTAGGTCCGACCTCGCCATCGTCTCCCTGATATACAGGAAATTATAACAGTAATGTAATAAGTTCTTATATAAAGGAAAATGGCATAGCAAAAATTGCGAAAATGGGGAGATCTCACTCTTTCTCCATCCTCTCCTGGAGGTCCTTGGGGTCCTTGAGGTCCTGTGTCACCCTAAAACACAAACACACACACACACACACACACACACACACACGCACACACATTAATCTGACAGAATCTACATTGTAAAAGTTTCAAATTCATATAATAGTATAATTAACCTTTATTTATATTACAGTTAAAGAACTGATGACTTACTCTGTGTCCCTTCTCACCCGGTAAACCAGCTAAGCCATCAAAACCTCTGTCTCCCTGTATACCACACACACACACACACACACATTTTTAACATTGCTACAGTCAGTGACAGAATGGATTATCCTCTCATCATGTAACTTGCAGCCTACTGCTTCTTATCAAATCACTTTCTTATTACCATCTTCACGATAACTGAGCTCAATAATGATGTTCTGGCACAACTGCCTACATGTGACAATGCGTTATTCTTCTGAGACTTACTGTTCATGAGCTAATTGATGCTGCAGAAATTCTAATTCAGATAACATCTTCATCTTTTATATATCAGGTTACAATGGCTTGATGTAGTACTGACTGTGGGCTGTAGTAGCCTACTGGTTAAGGTACTGGACTATGGAAAGGAAGGTCCTGGGTTCAAATCCCCCCTCTGCCACAGTTGAGTCCCTGAGCAAGGCCCTTAACCCAAAATTGCTTAGATTGTAAGACTGTATTAACTGTAAGTCGCTCTGGATAAGGGCAATATTCAATACCTTATTATGAAATAAGCTTTATCTTTATATAAAGCTTATTATTTAAGCTTTCTAATATTTTACCCAGCTGTACTTTATTGTAAGTGTTTTCAGCAGGCTACATTAGGATTTAT
>JAVSBV010136467.1:0-16793 GCA_033117975.1 Parotocinclus spilosoma | reverse complement strand
TTTAAAATGTTACATTTACTCAGATTAAACTTTTGATCTGTCATCTATGTTCTATTACGAATAAAATATTGACATTTACCATCTCCACATCATTGCATTCAGTTTTTATTCACAATTTGTTTAGTGCCCCAACTTTTTTGGAATCCGCTTTGTAGATCGTCATTAACACCTCTGTGCTGGCAGCATTAATTATTAAAGTGCATTTACATGTTAGAGCAACAAGGTTTCAAACAACAATGGGCTTTTTTACAGTTTTACATTTTTCAATACAATTAAATACAATTAAAATATGTAAATGTTACTGTTATGTTACTGAAACATGTAAATCCTTTCCAATCTGTCTTTGAGAAAAACTTTAATAGGTTTGTACCAAATCATGATTACTATCACCTGTTTGAAATCACATCACTATTTAGTATTTTACTTCATCAATACCTCTAAATTGCATTGTGTTGCAGGACTAAAATTCAGGAATTGATGTTTATCAATAAATAAATACAAATAAACATTCATATAAAAACATTTAAAAAATCAAGCTAACCAGAAAACAAATTAGTATATTGGGACGAATTTTTCATACCATCCCAAGTTTTTAAGATTTGGGGCTGTACATTACAGACACAGTGTAACATATGAGAAGTAAATAAAATGATGGAGATAGGATTGGCAAATAATGCTGCTTTGAAGATGTGTTGTTCTGTATAGGTTGCACTGTTTGCAACACTACATCCATGTGTCTTCAGGCAAAGATTTAACAGTACTTGGTGTGAGGAAGCTTCAATGCTTTAACAATAAACTTGTGTTGTTCTATGACTTATATATGTATACATAAAAAACATGAGATTTTTTATTTCATCTGGCCAAGTGTGCATTTCAGATGCTAACCAGCTGACGTTTTGTTTGACTAAACTCAAAGGTTCAAAAGTGAAATGAGCTGCTGTAAGTGTCAGCCAAGTTTAGTTCTTCCACACAAATCATAAAGAAACTCCCCCTGATAGCCTGCTCATGAGACCAAAAGGTCATTTTTGGGTTTTGTAATAGAGTGCACATTCACACATTATAACTCAGCAAGGCATCACGTTCACCACACAGTATTTGCTACACAAAAGGAAGAAAAGTGGTGTAAATCAAAGGAGGGTTTGCATACCTTACTTTCTTGAAGGGTAGTGGATTCGACAACTGCTTGATCTACATCCAGATTTTCTTCTTGATTTTCTGATTCCCTTTCTCTAAAAAATACCTCCAGGTCTTCAGTGCTGCCGTTGCCTAGTGAAACAATTGTAATATAGTGATTGTGAACACTGCATTGCATTGTATAGACCAATCCCAGGAAAAAAATGTACTATAAAATTTGACAGTAGATCCATGAAGCGGCCAAATAATCATTAAAATCCATAGTGCAAATAATGTGTTCATAGTCAACCAAGAGGTGGCCAAATTACCATCAAAATGAAAGATCATAAAATCTGTCAAGAAAAAAACTGTCGGTTTTACTATGAAATCTCACAGCACATTTTTCTTGGGATTTAAATAATGAAATACATTTTAATGTTTTAAAATATTAAAAAGAACATCTGTAAAGAAGCAATCACTTTATGCTATCACTATCAAAATACATACTATAGAAACTGTAGTCAAATGTGGCATTGTAGTCGTATTCCGTTGGTGGCGTAGAATCATATTCATATCCCAAGATTTGTTCATCAGCTGTGAAAATAAATAAGGCAGGATTTAAGTGTCATCTGTTCACGGCACTTAAAATGAATACGGTAACTAACAGAAGGAGTTTATTTTATTTGTTTTATTTTTATTTTTTTTCATTCATTTATATGCAATATTCTTATTAAAAGGTTCATCATTTTATTACATTGCTTTTGTTTATTATTAATTGTTATGTTATTGTATATTTACTTTGTTACACGATTGTAGATACACTATTGATTTATTTGATGCACAATTTTGTTCTGCAGTAGCCCATTTGCTTCAAGGTTCAATGTGTTCTGTGTTCAGAGCTTTTCTGCATACTTTGATTTAGGGGTTATTTCAGTTACTGCCTTTCTATCAGATCAAACCAGTCTGGCCATTCTCCTTTGACCTTAGCTGACTGGACATTTTCTCTTTATTAGACCATTCTCAGTAAACCCTATAGATGGCTGCAAAAATCCCACTAGATCAGCAGTTTTTGAAATACTCAGACCAGCCCGTCCAGCAACAACAACCATGACATGTTCAAAGTCACTTAAATCACTTTTATTCTTTCAGCAACTGAAGGAACTTCAGCAGATCATCTTGACCATGCCTACATTCACTGAGTTGCTTCCATGTCACAGGCTGGTTAGTTATATGCGTTAACAAGCTGTTAAACAGATGTGCCTACAGGTATGGCCATGAACGTATATCTTCATGTACATACAACAGCATTCATATAACTGAATAAGTTATAGATATAGTTACAGTATAGAAAATGCTACAATAAAAAAGTTATATATATAAGTTAATATATAAGTTATATACTTACTGTCTACTGACTGTATGGACCTAAGATATTTCATGTTTTGTTTGGTAAACTTCAACTGTTAATAAACATTATATAAAATTCCTGCATTTCAGGTCTGCGACACACATTCCAAAAATAGTTTGAACATTAAAGCATTGACCCCTTTGTATTGTCATTCCTTCTCACAACACTTAAAAGAGGATTTGGTACTGAGGATACCAAATGATTTTGGTTTCAGGTTTTGTTTTGTCACATTTTTTTTGCAAACGCTTCTTGAGATGTGCAACAGTACATGTTTGTAATTTTTATTTTTTTGTTTTTAAACTCTCCACACATTCACTTGTCAATTAAAGAAGTATCGATGGCCTGTATTGGTCTGGAACATATGGTGTCCATTTTTTTCCAAAAAAAGATCTGGAATACTGATTTCTTTGACCACATGACATATCTCCATTGTGTGATGGCCCAGCTCTGATGTCTCACAGACGAGATAACACAACAGCTTATTTTGCACAGTAGTTTTAAGTGGCATTTGTCAATTTATTGAAATGTTTGACATAGGTTTGCCAATGTGTTTTTAGATCAGCTACTGATGAATGATGGTTCTAGTATCATTTGATGGATCAGAGATCATGAGTATTATGCACTAAAATCCCCCCCAATTCCTTCAATTGCTCTAGCAGGAGAAATATGAAAATCCCTTCCAAGTTTTCTTGAGGAACATTGGTTATAAAAAATTTCAATAATTCTCTCACATTTTTGTTGTCAAACTGGAGAGCATCTGTCAATCATTGCTCCTCAAAAACTCTTTGCCTTTGGTGGATACTGCTTTTGTGCCAAATCATGATTATTATCACTTGTTAGCATCACCTGTTTGAAATCACATCATTATGTGTGTTTTTATACCATTACTAGGCCTAAATTGCCGCATCCCAACTTTTTTTAAAATGTGTTGCAGGCCTGAATTGCAGGATTGTTTATTCAAAAATGAAATTTACAAGAAAAAACTGTCTGCAATCAAATAAATGTCACTCTGCATTTGCGTTTTTTTTCAGTTTTGTTAATCGACAAATCCTGGTGGGATATACAGGTTAATCAACAATCATTGGCCTCCATATTAAAGATGGTATCTCACTAAAGTGAGTACACCCCTCACATTTTTGTAACAATTTTGTCTTATCATGGCACAACCATGAGGATCTGACACTTTGATACAATGTAATGTAGTCAGTCTACAGCTTGTATAACAGTGTAAATTTACTGTGCCCTCAAAATAACTCAACGCACATTAATGTATAAACTGCTGACAACAAAATTGAGGTCACCTCTAAGTGAAATTGGCCAAATTGTGCCCAAAGTGACAATAGTTTGTGTAGCCACCATTATTTTCAAGCACTGCCTTAACTCTCTTGCTCCTGAAATCCTCTTCCACTCCTCCATGATGACATCACAAAGTGCCATACAGATACTGTATAGGGTTTAGGTCTGAAGACATGCTTGACCTGTGTGTGGGATCATTATCATGTTGGAATATTTCTCACCTAGTTGCCAAGATGCACACTTGACACCATCTTAACCAATAAGTTTATCTTGGTTTCTTCAGACCACAGAACATAGTTCAATTAATCAGTGTCCTTAATCTGCTTGTCGTCAGCAAACTGCTTTCTTATGCATCATCTTTAGAAGAGGCTTCCTTCAGGGACGACAGCCATGAAGACCAATTTGATACAGTGTGTGGTCTATGGTCTGAGTACTGATCCCTCACCCGTTTAACCTCTGCAGCAATGCTGGCAGCACTCTTACGTCTATTTTCAAACACCAACCTCTGGAAATGACCCAGAGCATGTACACTTCTCTGGCTTACCATACTTAGGCCTGTTCTGAGTTGAACCTGTTCTGTTATACCGCTGTATGGTCATGGCCACCGTGCCACAGCTCATTTTCAGGGTGTTGGCAAACTTCTTATAGCCTCGGACATCTTAATGGCAAAAATTAATTTTTTTTAGATCCTCAGAGAGTTCTTTGACATGAGGTACCATGTTGAACTTCCAGTGACCAATATGGGAGAGTGTGAGAGCATTTAGTGTGAGTGCAAATTTAACACACCTGATCCTCATTCACACCTTGTAACACTAAAAAGTACCATGATAACAGGCCACAGTTTGGCCATTTTTACTTAGGGGTGTACTCACTTTTGTTGCCAGTGGTTTAGACATTAGTGGCTGTATGTTGCGTGTGCATGAATTTTTTTATTATTTCTTTAAGCCCTTTACTCATCTTTACCAGGGGTGCCAATAATTGTGGAGGGGACTGTATTTGCAGGTGTGGAATGACTCAGTGTTGTTCTGTTGAAACATGAATGAGACAACAATGCAAGCTCTCAAGGTGTTTCTCTCTGTGCTAATAATAAGTAGGGTTCATGCAGCCGTGTGTACTGTAATTGTATATGCACAACTTTTCAACACTTAGTGTTTGTTCACGTTATGCTACAGGCTCCATAGATGTTTTCTTTTCGATAAATTACTGATGAAGGATTGAATGAATCCTTTTTAGTGAACGCTTTATAGGATTTACATAGTATAACGATAGCAGGGAATCTAACAAAAAGCAGTTGATCAAGTAGTTACTAGTCAATAAACTGATAAGGAGGATTTGTGTATAAATAGAATGCCTCCTGGAAAGCTTTACATTCTGCAGAAACATTTATTGTAAGGATCAGACTATAGTCTATGGATGTACAATGTTTGGACAGCCATGGGTTACCCTGTCCTGGAGTTGGAGTCTGGAATGAAGAAGACAATAACCCAGAAAAACCACTTCCTCGTCCTCCAAAGGAGTTAAATAAATAATCAATTAGGCATGTCTTTTAGATGTCATCCATTTACACAGCTGCCTGGTTGGTCCAAAGTTATTTTCATTAGGGAATGTTGACTATTTCCATACATGGGAACAAACGCAAATGGGCATTCCATATTTCTAAGCAATGTCTGGATTTTTGAGTCTCTCTTATGTTTCATATGTCTATGGAAATACATAGCTGATGTTTGGCAGCGTTGGTATGCTGAAGACTGATATGCTATGTTGATATGCTGATATGTTTTATCAATGCTCATTAATTTATTTCATCTATAGTGTTTCTGCATAGCAATTTTAGGAAATCGGGAATTCATTGTTTTTCTGGCTAGAATTTGCCTTTTGAGCTAAATTACTGGTCCCTCTGCTCTGAAAGCAGGTTACATATCCAAGAATATAGCCTGGAGTAAATTCCTTGGCATATGTATTTGACCAGATTTGTCCTTTAACAGATGGAGTTTGCATTTAAAATCTGCGGGCATTTGTTCCCTCCTCTTTAGAAGTTAAGAAATGGCCCATATGTTTTGTTTTATGGCAGGTTGCCAGTACTGTAGAGCGTCTCCTTAGCCTGACCTGAACTGTCTAATTAAAAGCACCCCTCAAGGAACAAGGTAGGAATGGGAATCTCTCAGCAAATGCTCTTTTTGTGCCAAAATATCTCTCTGACAAAGAGGGTATTTAGCCCAACTATCTACCAATAGACAGCAGTGATATTTCATAACACTAGAAGCAACTTACAGCTACATTCTATACCACTATTTGAAGCTCGTCTTCTAACCCTGTTGTGACCCATCATTCACACTCTTAGCATGCCAGCTCTGGGTGAACTAGGCTGAAATATACAGAAGGATAAGGCTTAATGCTGTAAGCTCTAAAACAAAGGTATGGTCAGACTGTGTGAATGTGATGTTGATTTACCACTATCAGCTCCATGGTGCAGCGTTCTGTAATTACTTAAAGTCTCACTGTATAAGACAACACAAAGAATTTAGGTTTGTTTATCTGGTTTATTTTATGTCCCTTTCAGCATTAATGGCTAATTTAAAGTGTAACAGCCTCTTAAATCAAATAAAGTTAGGAAAAAAAAGTACAATCAACACATTTGTTTGACTATTTTAACATTATATACCTTGCAACTGTTGTAACATTCGGTGAATGAATGTGAAACTTATTGCTCAGTCTATGGCTGATGAAAACATGCAAGGTATATACAGGCTTCATTAGGTACACCTGTTCAACTGCTTTTCAACACAAATATCTAAGCCAAACACATGGCAGAAACCCGAAGCATTTAAGTAGACATGATCAAGATGCCCCACTAATACCCCTAATACTAACTAAAAATCATTTAAACACTACAGTCCACTTGATTATTGTTGCTGATTGATTATCTTAAACTGCTCTGAACATGAAAATGAGTTCACTGTAGGCAAATGGCCTCCACAGTTACCAGATCTCAATTAAACAGAGCACCTTTTTAATATGGTGTAGCAGGAGTTTGCATCATGGATGTGCAGCCGACAAATCTGCAGCAACAGTGTAATGACACTGTCAATATGGACAAAATATCGTAGAAATGATCCCAACACCTTGTTGAATAAACACTACTAAGGAAATAAGGCAGTTCTGATGTCAAAAGTGATTCTAACTCAGTACTAAAAAAGTTTACACTGCTTACAAAAATAGGGGATATTTCAAAATGAATATGAAGCAATTATAAGAGAAGCATTTTATTCTGTTTCATTAAACAAGATAATCAAAAAAGCAATTAAAAGTAAAAGAAAGTTGTTGATTACACAATTGAGATGCAAACTCTTATGGTGATTGAGTAGTAAGTGATATATTCATGGGGGTAAACGGAAGAATGTCACACATTGACTGTTCAGTAGGGTGTATGGTCACCAAGACAGCTAATGACAGTGATGGGGCATGGACAAGATCATATTGATTATCCACTCATTTTTGTGAGCAGTGTACAAATTGAGGTGGCCTGTGAGTGTTTATGCTATTATGCTAAAGACAGTCAGATCAAGAACAGTAAGACATGATTAGGTTTATATTTAAAATAAGATAGCCCTGAGAAATATATTTAATCTATGAGGTTTTTATGGAAATTTGTAAGTTAACACATTTTCTAAACATGCCAGTTCCTTACCCTTCCAGCAATTTGAGGTTAAAACAAAAGCTATGCTGTTGCAGTTTGATCGCAAAATTTCCCAGATTTCAACAAGTTATATTCTACACGTCAAAACAAACGAAATAAGTTATCAAAATAAGAATATTGCGAGATGTCTCTTTTTTAAGAAGAATTTTGCATTTATCACTTTATCTTCAGAAGGATTATACTCAATCAGCATAAATAAAAGAACATTCATTATATGACATTTCTTACTCCAAATCTGTTTCTATTTCTAGTAATTCATTGTACTTGGGCGGCACAGTGACATAAGTGGTTAGAGGTGTAGCCCCACAGCGCCAGAGATTTGTGTTCGATTCCCGAACATGACTCTGCTGGTGTGTTTGTATGTTCTCCCTATGTCCAGTTCATTAACACATTCCAAAGGCATCAGTAATATCAGTTATTCTCACAGAAATGATCTGTGTGTGTGCTCTGTGATGGATTGGCTCCCTGTCTAGTGTTATTTCTTGTCTTGCACATTGTGCTACAATGACCATAAGTTGGATTAAGCATTTATGAAAATGAACAGATGAATAAATGAATCATTCCTCTTCTTACACAATATGAACATGCAGCTAAGAACTGGTTTTTTTCTTTTGCTTACCAAGTTTTTGGTCTGAACATTTAATGCTGTTAAATCTCACTGCATTACAGGTAAAACAATTAACCTTAGCCACAAACCATTAACCTAAACCTAAAAACCATAAACACGTCACTATGTTTGTTTGTCTAAAGTCGTATCATCACCGTGAAAGAACATAATGATAACCCTCTTCCAAATCTGGGATAAATGGTATAACAGTCACATATATTTGGAACCCCCGTTAACCTTCTGTCATGCTCCTGTGTGCTGTCGAGTCACATGAAACTTTCTCTCAATGACTTTTTACACTTCAGTGGTGGAGCTGTGGAGCATGTAATAAATTCGTCTTACATTTTTACAAACAAACTTATCTGCTTTCTAGGACAAGCATTCTGTGAAGGAAAATAAATAGAGATCTGCCAGAACTGTGTGCAACAGATATTCAACAGAAGGCAGCTGTGCACTGGGATTATGTTGTCCCTGTGATGGCCCCGGGGCTGTCTTTTATGCCAGAGTAACCACACGATACAGACTGACAACAAACTCTCATTCAGTTCTGTCAGGATGTTGGGTATTTCCAAATGGAGGTCAGTCTGAGATTACACTGAGGTTATTAGTGTACCCTTAATAATAGGAAACAATTATTCATCATCTGTTTCGCTGAAAGCTCTACATCTTTTTGATCCCCCAGTAAGGACTGGAGACAGGTAAAACCGCAAAAAAAATTACAAGGACGCACTGAGAAACACATTTCTGTCATGAGAAAATATGTAAATAAGTCATTTATGACTTAAAGGTAACAATGCCAAACCATGGCCTTCTACAAAATGTCTTGGTTTGTAAATCTCCCAGATTTCACTCAGTTATCTTCTGTGCATGTTAAAACAAGCAGGAGAGGTTATGAGCAGAGCTCTTGAGTATAAGACAGGATTTACTTCTTTCCTGTGGCAATAGGCTGCCTCGTCCTCAAGCTCTTTAAAACATACTATACAAAATTCACTTTTACTAAACATTCAGAGATTATTTGATTTGTGTAATATTAAATAACACATAAAAAGAAGAAAGTCATGAGCAAGAAGTCATTAAACAATTGTAGAACAAAACGCTGACATCTAGGACGACAGGGATCTATGTCTGCTTTCACAGACGGGTGCTTTAATTGTTTTACTAACTAATTCCCTATGTTAAACAGCTCTGTCCTAACAAGAAACATGTGCAACCATTTGTCCAAAGCTCAACCCTGATTACCTATATTAACCATTTCCTTTTGCACCCCATGTCACGCACTTGTCGAGCAGCAATACCTTTTGCATGCTCAGTCTGGAAAATCCATAGTCTTTTAGAGCACATAACCTTAACATACAATGTTTTGCATGCATCTATCTCTGTCCTTTTACATTTTCATTCTCTATTTTTCATGTATCCATAAAATCTAACACTTACAGTCAAACTTTCTTAGCACTCACCACAGCAAAAGGGCAGTTGTAGCAGAGATCCTGCCAAGCACACAACTATCAAGCAGGGATGAGGTAACCTGGGCATGTTGCTCTTCAGAGTGTGTATATGTGTACAGGAGCCTCCACGCTGTGCCTCTGAGTCACTGAGCCTTCTAAATGGGGAGGAAATACTCAAGTGAAGGGGGTGGGAGTAGGGTAGAGAAGGAGGGAATTCAGGATGTCTTAGTTATGCCAAAACCTCTTATTCGACTCTGCTCTTTTTGTTGTTTTCTGTGGTTTCACATTAACTGCCAGAAAATGAAAGCGGTCTTGAATAAGACTGGATACCTATCCATTCTAAAATCTGTTCAAACATAGCATTATTGCTTTTTGAGGTTTTTAGATCAAGAGATGATGGGCTGAACTTTGTTTAGGAGTGGAAGTCCAATATCCCACTGTGAGGCTCTTCCGTTATCTAAAACTGAAGAGTATTGCATTAGATTGTAGTGGTTGTTTGACAAACGGTATTTATTAGTGCTAACCTGTTGTGACCAAAGTACGAGAAAGAGTTACTCGAAATAAACATAGTTCAGTGAGTAAACAGGAGGTATTGCATAGAAACTTAGCAAAATCCTTTACATGAAATATTGCATGATAAAACACATTACACTTAAATGTATACTGCAAATGGTTTTAGTTTAATTGAAGAAAGTAATCTGTGCCCTGTAAGTTAGTTGCACATTTAGCACAGTTTTCAGTTTTTTTACTTCCTAAAAGCTTGTACGTCTCTTGATATGCAGAGTACCAGATGTTTTTCGGTTCTGGAAGGGAGAGGTGGAGGGTGTTTTGAGCTCTCATCCTTTCTACTCTGCAGGGGCTGGAAGAGAAGTTAAAGGTATTAAGATGTGTTTCAACAGCAGGACGCAGAAGAGCAGGGGGTATGGGAGAGTGTAAATGAATGAATATTCCCTCACCCCCACCCCCCACAACTCTTTCTCAGCTATTCTTGCAACACTGACCTGGCTTATTTCCTACTCTCTGAGTCATTGGCTTTTGGCTGTGTTCCCTCCTCCATAGCCCCCAGCTGTGTGAACTGGACCGTGGGAGTGCATGGGTGACTGGCAAACATTAGGAAGGGTTTGCGTTGTAGAGTTAGGTATAATCTAGCGACCACCTGCAGTACACCGCCACACCTATGAATGAATCTGTAATGTTTGCCCACAAACTACACCGAGCTTATGATGTCCACAAGGGTCACTAAGGGGAAATGAGCCTGTCACCAGCAACCACAGTGGCACTGCCAAAGCAAACAAATTTGTGCATAAGGTTCTACTCGTATAGTATGCGAAGGCTTGTTTGGGAAGCGCATCAGGGCTTATTCTGAGACACATTACACTCAGTAATGTCAACATTCATCATAACACACTGCTGACCTCTTAGTCTGGAATCTTAGTTGGTATTGTCTATGTTCAGAATACACCTTAGCCCCAGGGAGCATATGTGATTCTTCGTGCTGTCATCTGGATAGATGGTAAACCCTGACCGAGTGCATTACAAAGTACCTTTTAAGAGATTATGTTTTTCAAGATTACTCCAAACCCATGTATATGAAACGTAATCTTCTATTTTAAAAATACACTAAAATCGCTAAACTCTTTAGTTCTGAAAATTGTTTGTCATATTTCAGATTCAAATAGGTTTATACAGTAGTTATTAAGGACTACAGTAAATCATTAAGTTTTTCCGTGCACAAATTTTCAAGGTTTCATTATTGCCACACAATTGACTCAGAAAAGTATAGTAGAATGTGCTCATTGGTTTAATAATGGAACATTTGTCAAAAGAGAAATAATAGTGTAAACGTGCTCACATTCATGGGCAAGGGATTACAAACTTTTGCCAAGTACGTTACACTTACAAATGCCACTTAATACCTTACTGTCCAACATATAAGCATCATGTTAACCATGTACATAACTAGCTAGGATATGGGATGGACCATCACACAGTGGAAATGTGTATTGCGGTCAGATGAATCAGTTTTATAGAAGAAGAAATGAATGCCGTGTGCGCTGGACCAAAGTTTAAAAAAGGACCATCCAGATTATTATCAGTAAGTCCAAAAAACTGTGTCCTTGCCAAGGATCATTTACTCTTCTGTGATGGAAGGATTAATTAGAAAATACACAAGATTTCAGGGCAGCATACAGTGGTATGAAAAAGTGTTTGCTCTCTTCCTCATTTCCTGTTTTTTTGTATGTTTGTCACACTTAAGTGTTTCAGAACATCAAACCAATTTAAATAGTAGTCAAAAACAACAGAGGTAAACACAAAATGCAATTTGTAAATGAAGGTGTTTATTATTAAGAGTGAAAAAAAAAT
Organism: Parotocinclus spilosoma; assembly: GCA_033117975.1. NCBI lineage: Eukaryota > Metazoa > Chordata > Actinopteri > Siluriformes > Loricariidae > Parotocinclus > Parotocinclus spilosoma. The sequence continues at coordinate 4,863 of JAVSBV010136467.1, read as the reverse complement.
CCAAACCTACATGGCCTCGTGTGAAAAAGTGATTGCCCCCTTTGTTAAAACATACTATACCTGTGGTATATCACACCTGAGTACATTGTCTCTAGCCACACCCAGGCCTGATTATTGCCACACCTGTTCTCAGTCAAAGCATCACTTAAATAAGACCTGCCTGACAAAGTAAAGTCCACCAAAAAAGATTATGCCTAAATCCAAAGAAATTCAGGAACAATTGTGAAAGAAAGTAATTGAGATCTGGAAGTTATTAAGTTTAGGGGGCAATCACTTTTTCACACAGTACCATGTAGGTTTGGATTTTATTTTTCCCTTAATAATAAACACCTTCATTTAAAAATTTTGATTTAGTGTTTACTTGTGTTGTCTTTGACTACTATTTAAATTGGTTTAATGTTCCGAAACTCTCACTAACTAACAAACATGAATAAAAAAAGGAAATGAGGAAGGGGGCAAACACTTTTTCATACCACTGTATACAATGTATTTGAGGCAGGCCTCAAATGCTTTTTAATTTGATGTTTATTAACAAATAAAATAAAGTTGAGCAGACAAAACGTGAAACATCTTGGGTCCCTACTGTCTGCAATGAAATAAATGTCAATGCAAATGTAAGAAACACTGCAAGTATTGTTTTTATTTGTATTTTCCATTCTGTGACAACTTATTTCCTATTTGTTCTACAGCGTTAACCAATTATGTATATGTTTCAGCGCAGAAACATTTGTTCCCAAGTCTGTTTAAAAATGTTGGAATACAAAAACCTTTTATTCGATTAGAAATAAGCTTCAATAGAACTACAAAAAAATAACATGTTCACAGAAGCACTAATAATATGTTTACAGCAAATTATTTGACTATAATGATCTTCAGCCTACAATCTAATACAATAGTCTATAAGCAGGGTTTTACTTCAAGCAAAAATAAAGAAAAACAATATAATTATACATTTCAATTATACACAGTATGCTTCAGTATACAAACTAGGAAATAAGAACAATAGGAATCATGTGAGATGTTAAGGCAGCTTTCAGTGTGAACAGAATATAACCCATTCTCTCTGGAGTTGCATGTGAGCTGGATATGAACAACATTTCCACTACATGCCTTTGTGTGGGCAGGACAAACCAGCAGATATAACTGGGTGTGCAGATGTGAGAACAGGGACAGGATGCACCCTAGGATTCAATAGAGGCCACTGGGGTATACCCAAGCTGGGGAGGGGGATTTATGTGGATGATTATTTCACATTTAATATGGGATACATACAACATTTCGACTTGGAATTGAACCTTTGTGAATGTTTACCATAATGGGTGTGTGTGGTGTGGAATTTGGGCTCATCTCCAGGAGCTGTTTTCTGTATGTCTACCATATGTATAGAGCTGTTATGGTTTCTCAGTCATTAACTAGTTCCCTGGCAATAATAAACCTTCGTATGCTTTCAGCACTTCCATCAAGGCTTTCTGAAAGTGTTCTGTTTCTTATAAGACCTCAGGTTATAGAACACAGAAAGTTCTTACAGCATCTGTAGATACCACATTTAATGCTGCTCCTGGGAAACTTTCTCAAGTGACAAATATAGGCATTTAATGAGGCCAAGGTGACCGCAAGGTAACAGATTTAATCACCACTTCTGAAAGACAGTAAACATACTGCCATCAGATTTCTGTGCTCTGAGACACTTTTAGACTATTTCAGGTTTTACACACATGTTTTTTGTTTGGATGTTAAATTGTATGTGTGTGTGTGTGTGTGTGTGCTTTTGATACACCATTGGTTCCTCTGCTTTTCTGCCAGCAGCCAATTATAAAGAGCTCCTTTGTAAGGAATGGCAGAACAAATTAAAAAAGCTGCTCCAAACCATATGTTAAAAAAGGAAAACTTTTATATGAGTGTTTTTTTCTTGACATTTAAAATTGGTATTTGTGTACAACAGGCTTCACTTCTGAAAACAATGGAAAAAATTGAACAACACATATTACAGCACAACACATATATTAATTCAATCTAATTGTTAGTGGTTCATTGAATTGGAAAGAAATGTCATATTGTAATTTGTGTCATGCAAAAGTTTTGTCCAAGAAAATATGCAACCATATTTGTTAATGTTGAAAATAGAGAACGTCATTATGACCACAGTCTTTTGTAGGATTTATTAAGCGAATTTACAGCATCATAATTTCGTAAGACTTGACTTGTGACTTGCTTGACTTTCCATCAGGGACTTGATTTGTGATGAATGTTAATACAGTAACTTGGGAGTTGCTGGAGGTGTAAAGGTTAAGACTGGCGACTGACTCCCACCTCTAACACACAATTTTACCGAGGGTTATCTCAGAGCAACCTATTCACCAGCCAGCACAACTAGAATATACCAATCTGGACCAATCCATTAATTGGGGGTTCCTTAACACTTCCTGTAGTGCTATCACAATGCAACGACCATCACAAATAAGAGCACAAATAAAAATATATATTTTACAGTATCACACTGAGGTAGCAAATTAAACTGTCCTTTTAAAAGACAAATTATTTTCAAGAAATTCATGTTCATAATTAATTCACAGTAGTGAAATGTATGTCATATATATATATATATATATATATATATATACAGATTAGTCTTGTAAATATTTTAAATATATTCTTGTTGTCCCTTGAGAGGCTGTTCTGAGGCCCCATCCATGTGCTGTTGGCAGTTGTAATTGTACATGGGCCTTTGCTAGTTTGAATTATGAGCCATTATTAGAATGACCACCCTGAGAATCCATGAAATTTGAGGATGGTGTCCTTTGAGACTGCCTCATATATGACCCTTTCTCAGCACTCCCACAGGACGAGGACTCTTTCGGTGAAATATAAAACAGAGCAAAACTACATGTCACATGTCTTTTTTTAACTATTCCTTTGTCATGATAGAGTTGGTTGTGGCAATAAAATAAACATTTGAATTAGTAAAGTTATTACTTTGCAACCAATTAATTATTTTGCATTTCAGTTTACCTTGTTCATTAGGGCTGCACATAGCTCCTACACCTTTACATGTATGAATAAAAGTTTTAAACCATGCTATTCTTTGGTCCTCGCCCTACAAAAAAGCGTATAGAACCGATAAGCTCTGCCCACTTAATTCTTTTTCCAATTTGTGTAATATTCAAAACATACTTTTGTTAACACTTTGTATAGTTTATGTAAGATATTTGATCAAATATACTCAAATCACAAAATAATGATTGCCCCCATTGGCCAGTCAGCAGTCAAGAGTCATTTGATAAGGTTGACAGTAGCATTTCAAGACAAAACTTTGTGGGCTTTAGTGTGTTAAGGTTCTGAGGAAGTGTGCACAGTTCTGGGCGTATGCAATCAAAGTGGGTGGAGCTAAAAGAAAATCACTGTTTCTTACAAATTGTCAGTCTGATTGAGCTAAAATTTTAGAAGCATTAATCTGTAACTGGGCAATTAAACCTTAGTCAAATATTAAGACAAACATGGCGACCTTTGGCTATGATGCATCTTTATTGCACTTTATTTTTTAGTGTTGTCTTCAAACATGTTGAGGCTTTCACGAGATGAATAGATCGTTTTTGATAGATGATTTAAATATGTGAATTAATTGATCTACGAAATCCCAAGGGCTATGACAGCAGCCCTTAGCAAGTCATTTCCTAATTCAAAGTTCTGGGTGTACAATAAAAGACATTTCCACTACTCCCAAAAACTTGGGAAATCAAATTCTAAAATATACACTTAAAGAACACTATGAACACTTAAATAAAATGTACTTCTTTTTCTTTTATTTTTTATTCTATTTATTTTTTCTGTATATTCAGTATTTATATATATATATATATATATATATACAATATATATTTATATACAATAGTTCCTTCCACAATTATAGGCAGTCTTTGGAATAATGAATAAAATGTTTATAAGAAATAATGAGAAAATCTTTAATTGAAGTAAATTAAGTCTGACAAAACAATACATTATGAAGACTTGTGTCTTCTAACCAAACCATGTGTGGCACAATTATTGGCACCACTGCATTTTTACAGACTCCCTATACATTTTACAAACTCCCTGTATAAGTAAAACCTCACTTCACAATCTATTAAACCATCTTTTAATATAGACCAGGAAGTCATGTTAGTACATTCCTTGGTACAGAATTTCTGCAGGTTGTCCAAGTGCACTCTCTTCTTTACCCTCACTTCACAGGTTTTCTGTGGATTGGTTTTCTTAAGATGATTGAAACGAAATGGCCTTGGCAGAAGCTTGACTTAGTGTCTTGATATGCACATTGTCCTTGGATCATTGTCCTGCTGCAAAATCTAGTTATTACCCATTTTTAGTTACAAGGCAGAAGCAGCCAGATTTTTATTTAGAAGTCCATGATGCCATGTTCTCTCATAAGGGTCTCTGGGTCTTTGGAGGAAAAACAGCTGCACAACATCACAGCCTGTCCATCGTCCTTAGCAGAGGACTTTTCTAATGTAGCCATTCATCTTTTTCCACCAAACTCAACTGACCATAGAACATTTTTCCCAAAGTCCCAATAGAATTGAGCAAATTCCAGGTGCTTTATTTTGTGTTCAGGTGAGAGAAAATATTTATTCCTGGGTAACCTTTCAAATAATCGATTGGCATATACTAGTAATCTGGTGGAAGTTTTAGAAGACTTGTAATGTAAATATTCTACTTTTAGCTGTAACTGTCTAACAGTGAAACTCTTCCCATTCTCCTCACTCATGGGACATAATAAACATTTTCTTTAAAAACAAATATTTGACCTCAACACACTTTCTTCTCTTCATTCCCATGTAGAAAAAGTAAGTGACTTTGATCTCTGTGTCA
>JAVSBV010136459.1:0-16794 GCA_033117975.1 Parotocinclus spilosoma | reverse complement strand
GTGTGTGTGTGTGTGTGTGTGTGTGTGTGTGTGTGTGTGTGTGTGGGTGTGTGTGTGGGTGTGTGTGTGGGTGTGTGTGTGTGTATAAAGGTCAGTCATGTTCAGCATTCTCGAGCTTTAATCATGCGTATGGAATGTGAGGTGAACAGAGCCAAGGTTAGGGTCAGTGTTTTGATTACTGGAGTAAAGTAGACATGTTCAGTATTAGTGCTTTTTGTATATGTTTTGCGTAGTTTGGAACAGGAGCCAATGGGGCGCTTTATTTTGGCCTAAGAAGTGATGGATATGCACAGTATTCCAGTGTGATGTCAATGATCCAGAAACATTAACATATGCCTATGTCTTAACTAAAACACTCTTCATTCCAGTTTGTAATGAGCTTCCATAGCTGTGGCAAATTTAAAGTGTTTTTTTTTTTCAATCACAATTATTTACTTTTTATGATAATTCAGTTTTCTTTTGACATAGGTCTCTTTACCCCAAAGAACACTGTTAAAGAAAGGAAAAAAAATAGTAAAACATTTTTTTTTTTTTTTTTTTTTCATAATCAAAGCCTGTTGTATATAGATGTGTTCATTGCATTTGCCATTGTTGCTGTGTGAGTTTCACTGTCTGGGGACGAAAATAAACTTCAGCTACAGCCCTTCTCGTGTTCATTAATGCATCAAAGGTTGAGTCTCAATAATCACGCGCAACTAAAACCATTTCAAATAGTAACTAACAAAAGGTATTACTTTCAACCAAACATTTACTGTAACCAGCCTTTTACAATGGATAAATAATGCATTACTGGAACTCTTATAGTGAAGAATATAAATGAATTCATAGACTCGTGTCTTTTTTATGAGTTTAGCTGGCAGAGCAGAGCAACACCACGCCGAACCCAGTGTTCAGCTGGGACGTCTGTCTCAAGGCTCATAGCGATCACGTAGTTAGTGGAGTGGCCAGTTGTTGACAGAGTTCCCCGTCTCTCACTTGTCTTATATACAGGAGACACGTAGCATAGCCTCTCCAGAATGTCCTGCTTCTTCATAGGGATCAGCCAGATCTAGGGCCGTAAAAAACAGAGTTGGCACAAAAACAAATCTATACATTCTCCCAATGCACATACATACTTTCTAACAAATGTTACAGCAGTTAGTGAATGTGTGTGTGTGTGTGTGTATATATACAGCCACGATTTGGGCTTTTGGGTTTATTTTTTTTGGATACAATCCGGGTAAGCACCTGAACATCCCTTTCAGACAGCTTCCTCTTGCGTCCACAGGTAATCCTGTTGGCTGTGGTCCGTCCTTCTTGGTGGTATGCTGATATTACCCCAGATAATGATACATCACAAACCTCCAACACCAAAATGGCAGGTGCTTCAGTTTCATTATATAACCCTTGTATATATCTTGTAGTAATTATGGAATTAGTATTAAATGTGGTAGATGTGCGTTAAGTTTACGTGTTTATGTTCTCCGTACCATTCAAATTAGGAACACTGTACAGGCCAGGGTTTCCCTTTGCTTTCAGAACAGCCTCTGTTCCTCATGGCATGGATTCCACAAGATGTTAGTGTTTCCTTTGAGATTCCACCCAATGTTGCCATGATTGGCTAACGTACAGTAATAAATTCTACCAAATCCCAAAGGTTCTCTATTCCATTCTGGTGCATTAAGGCCACTGAAGAACATGTCTTGTACATGAAGCCAGTTTGAGATGACCTTTGCTTTGGGACATGGTGCATTTTCATGCAGGAAGATTGTGGCCAGGAAGGGATGCACGTGATCAGCAACAACGCTCAAATAAACTGTGACTTTCAAATAATGACCGGTATTAACAAGCTTAGAGTGTGCTGGGAAAACACTCCACGTATATTACACCACCTCCACCAGCCAGAACTGTCAACACAAGGTTGAGGCCATGGATTTGTGCTGTTAGTGAAAAATTCTGACCCCATCATCTGTGTGCTTCAACAGAAATTGGGATTTATCAGACCAGACAGACTCTTTTGAAAAAAGAGTTACAGTATGATTAACGGTGAATAAGGTGTAATGTTAAAACATAATAGTTGTCCTATATAAGATTTTTGGTACTTGAATATAAAATGATAAAAAATTCTAATATGCATTCCTTGATGCAAAATGTGTTTGGGGTATGCTCATTATAAGTGCTGTGACCAATGGGAAGTTGAATTGTTGATTGCACCTTGTGATTCCAGAGAGGTACTGATTAGCAGCCACAAAGTCCATGTGCCTTTTTCTTACCCACACTTACTAGAATCACATTATTTATTGGTATCACCATGTATCTAGCGTTGTCTTCAAAAGTTTATCTGTGTCAGTACAACAAAAAAAGGTAAACTGGGCTCATATTTAATCATTTATATTCAATAATGAGGAAATTCTGCATTTCAAAAGCTTTATAAATAAATTTCTGCTTTTGTTAAAATTAGATTTCAGAATTGGAATATTCTGAATATTAAATATAAACTTATGTATAATTCATATAGCAAGTGAAAAATGCTAGAAAACTTTTTCCAAAACTGTGGCACAGAAGCTAAGGCTTTTCTCCATACACACTGATGCAAGATTCAGCTAATGCACAATTCATACATACTTAGAAGTAAGGTGTAATTAGGAAATCTGCAAATTTGTGGCAAATTCCACGTCTTTTTTTTTTTTTTTTTCAAGAAGCCTCAGGATTAACCCAGGAATACAAAAGAACACCACATGCACTCTCTCTCCTGGGTCACAGCAGTGACGATTAATCATTCGCATGCTTGCTATAGGAAGAGCTTTTGGGTATTGTAAGAAGATGAAAGCTTCTGCCTCCCAGGAGCTAAGCAATCAAAATGTGGAGTGAATCGTAGTCATGTACTCTGGGGAAACTTAGTTTTCCTCTCTCCTGTGCTGTGTTTATTACATTCAGTTCACTGTGAGCTCAGTTTTTAGAAGATGGTTTTAAAGCAGTGTGTAGCAGAGATTTTTGCCACAAACTGAAGGAGAAATTTGTGAAAGGCCCATTTATATATATTTATATAATGTGCCTCAAACTGGACCAACTAGGCAAATATTAATATTGAATACAGACAATTTAAATCGGCATAGGTTTATCTTTTATCTTTAAAAAAAAAGTTTCTACATACACTGCCATTTGTCGCTCTTGGTAATTTTCTATAGTAAAGGGGATAGGAATGAAGACAACTTTTAGACAAGTGGTTAATTACTTAAGAATTGAAGCTTTTATGCATTATCATGTGCCAGTTCATATAACGACTTTGATCAGTTCTTTAATATCCAAATGGGTATCATGTTTGGAATAGCAGCTACACTGTGATAACACATGAATGTGCTAGATTATGCGGTATGTTGACCTGAGAGTGATGCTTGAGTTTTGTAGGCAGCTTTTTAAAATGTTGTCATTTGACTTTGTCAATGACTCTCACTCTCATTAACCACATCATCTATGGTGAAACAGTTGTTTTTTGCAAGCTCTCACACTGGGGGTCAAATTCTGAAACCACTAGTGAAAATGCTTTATATTTATTAATGGGATATTTCATTTTGAAGTGTCCCCTCATTTATGTAAGCAGTATGTATGTATCATTACAAATCATACACTCGCTGGACAAAAAATTGTGACTGATATGAAACCTAATAATGTAATACATCCATGAATTCTTACAAATTGCCTGTAGAGTGGGATTTTTACCACTGCTGAAAACATGTTTGATGCTTTAATAACGGTATATTCAGCTGCTTCACACTATGGCCTTCTGCACGCCCAAATCACATCTTTTTGTCAATCAATAACGTGATTTGAGTCCCATTTTTTACACATGGAACGAGATGTTCACTGCATTGTACCATCTCTTCTCAATCTATGAATCACATCCCACACCTTGCAGGCATTTATGACCTGATCATCTCTGTGCAATGCCATCGGCAGGAGGAGCCTCAAGTTACTACAAACTTAATGATGAATGGTAACTAAGTTTTTGTATGGGCATTATGCATTCCGCATAAAAAAAAATAACAAGGTTGTAACAACAGCATGTACTACAGCTGGCATGGACACCACAGGTTTATGCAAAATCTGACGATCCATGTATATTCCATCATAATTCACAATACTCAAAAGAGCATCTTGGATTGTTATTGAATGATTGACTTTCAAGTGCATGTCAATTTGATGTCTCTGTGAATTTCTGTACCCTGCCGTCTCTGGCACAACACTGCCCAGAGTATCACGTTCCCTCCACAACCTTGTCCTCTTTGACACAGTTCCCACAGGCAATCAGTGCACACATACCAGGTCATCCAACAAAATATAAAGAAATCAGGACACGTTGGACTACAGCTGACCTTCAACCAATGTTCCAAAATCTAGCTCTGAAACTTGAATGTGCACTGTAGGCACCGCTGACAATGGCCAAAGGTCTGCTGCTACACAATCCCACACTCAGCATAGCATGGTGTGTCTGACTATGTTTTGTTACAAGTTAACCAGTATAAAGGTTTTCTGTCAAAAGTTTTCTTTGTCAATTTGGACCAGAAACGATAGCCTTTTTTGCCCTTCCACATTGATGAGCCTTTTGCTATCAATACACTGCCGCAGATTTATCGTCATAGAACACTGTTAGAAGAGCCTACCTATAAACCCAGAATGTAGTACAATTTGGTGGGGGTATAGTTAATTGACAAAATGCCTTCACCAAGACTCACATTATTATATGATTTTATAATACAATAACTTTGATCATAAGAGGTACTTATCATGATTAGCCAAATGTTCCAACAGAGCTGTGAAGTGAAATGTGTCCAAAGACTGTAGTGAAAAACACTGCAACGTACGTGCAATCCACTCAGTCCACTGACCCTGCCCAGTTTCTCAATATGTCCAGTAAGGAATAAATGAAGAATGAGACTAGAAGAAGAGTTGCACTGAAAGAGTTGCAGATGGTCGTTGTAGGGCAATGAATGAATTTCTATTGTTTTAGGATTCAGTTTAACTAAGAACTTCAAGCACGGTTATTGAATACTTTTTTCAATCAAAATATATATGGGAATTTGTAGTAAATAAGCAAGTGATGATCAATTACCACTGGCATGGTGTCATGTAGGACCTTGGGGTAAGACTCTGCCAACAGCTTTGTCTTTCTGTCCCACCTTGCTCCATCCAGAAACAAACCACTTATGTAGACACCTGTTAAGGGGCAAAAAGCAAGGCTTTCAGAAACACCAACATATTGTAACTGCTAATAAAGACACACATAGAGAAAAAACAATTACCAACTTTTAAGCCTTTAGTAAAGCATCAACAAGTGCTCTTGAAAATGAGTCCAAGTACACTAAAAACTTAAAAACTAGTATGTTTACATCATAGTATTTTTCAATCTGTGTGTTTATTTGTTACCCCCTGTGGGAACTTAGCTTTATCACAAGCTGATGAATGAGCGATGGGTATAACACAGTGAGATGTAACACAGTGAGATAATGGTGACTGATTGATAGCCCTACAGACACAGCACGGGGGTAATGCAGCCTCTCCAGTTCTGTCTCCCTTTTTCTATCCCTTTATCCTTCATCTTTCCTCATCTAGTCTGCCTTACAGATCATTCTTATGACCAAGATTCACCTTCGTGTATTACAAATTATAGAAAAAAAAAATTCTTCCACTCACTCACCACCTGCTAAATCCCCTTTTAGCCTACTTTACTATACTTTATAACTCTCAATTACACCCATCATCCATTCATCCACCTGCTTCTCATTTCAAAGTGCTGTAGCCAGGTGAAATCCATGGACGTAGCTTGGCTGGCAGAGGTCTGGAAAGAGGCTTTTGGAGAGATTGAAGTCTGGCTTATTGGGAAGAAAAATGAGGGCTAGGAGGAGTGCTTAATTTGTAGTACATGAGGTAAGGGAACACCAAGTAAGTGGGCATTTAGGTCCCAGAGTGATTAAACACAGTTGTGCTCACAGTGTAACACATTATACTTTTAAGTAGACTTGAAAATAAAATATTTATTTTTTTTATCTATGACATTGACTTAACTATAAGTTTTTTTTTTTGCAATTTCCTTACTGTCCATGAGCGTTCCTGAAGTCTGATCAATACGTGGCTGTTGATCAAGGGAAATGAGCCGTTGGGGTTTTGGAACGGTGTACCATTTAATTAAAACTTGTTTAGTGATACTGCCTATTTTTAAAAATGTATGTATAGAAAATCAGAGGTGCTGAATCCACACAAATACACTGCTCACAAAATAGGGGATATTTCATTTTGACATATATTCGGAGCACATATACTACTAACAAAAATTAGGAAATGAGAGATACTGGATCTTGGTACGGCAGGATCCAGCTCAAATTAATTGCTGAATGGAAGTTTGTAGGTTTATTAATACAGCCTACATGTAATTTGGGGCCAAGCTGTTTCTCATCTGAAACACCACTATGGACTTTTTGATATGAATGCATTTTGTTCGATAAAATAATTTCCGTATCAGAATTTCTTTTTCTTTGCTTTTTCTGATACATTTTGGAAGAATTTTGCTGTGTTCCGCAGTACAAAGCCTTTATTACACAGTAGTTATGTGCTATTTATGGGTGTGGGTAATTGTATACTAATTATAAAGGAACGTACATGGACAAACTATTTATGAACCATTGGTATTTATTAATATAAGCATGCTTTACTAATAAATCTTGTTTCATAACAAACTCACACACTTATTGTTAATGTAAAGTAAATTTACCCCATAAAGGCTTGATTTTAAATCATTGAATGGATTTCAAAATACAGATCAACAGCCCAAAGGTTTAGCTAAATTTGACAAAAGTTTGCGAAAGAGTATGTTACAATGTTTTGCTGTTTTATATAGCTTAAGTTTCTGTTTAATGTGTTTGAAAATAATCCATGGATCCTAAAAGCACAACTGTTCAACAAAGTAGGATCACTCATTTGTTATATATACAGTATGTCACAAACCAAACTCATCAGTCCGTTAGCCTTATATGAAAAGAATGTCCATCTTCAGCCCCTTTCACAGAAATTGGTCTATTACTATGTAGGTAGGCTGACCTTGTTGAATTATTGCAAGTTCATATAGCCAACGTAGCATGTGTATAGACATTTGCTTATGAATGACGAACGCATTGCACCTTCTTCAGTATACCAAGAAGGTGTTTGACTGTTTGACTGTCAGCCCATGGCTTTCCTGTAATTTTGTTAATACACTCACATTACCAATCCAAAAATGAAAAGACAATCAGACAGGGATATTCCAATGAACAGTTCTGCTTGGTTAGTAGCGCTCTCAATCCAATATCTGTCTTATAGCAACCAGGAAACGCAGTGTAGTGTTTTGAATTGCAATATCTTTTTTTTTTATTTTACTTTATTCATGAAAGAAATGTTTGTAGAATGTTTTCCATACACCTGTATGTCACACCTTGTAAGAATGGTTACAGGGGCCTGACTGCCCATAGGATGGATCAGTGGCCTGCAAAGTTTACATGCACCAAATATCTAAAACCTTTATTAATGTGTGGTCAGTGCCTGTCTCTCACCATCCTCAGGTGGCTGTGTGTACTCCATGTCATCCATGACATGAAAGTCAAAGGCCAGAAGGTCAATAGGAATGGTGTGTTTGCGTGCATAGTTCTGCTGTGCACCTGTCAGGAATGCCTGGGTGAAGAAGAAGCCTGATATCCAGAACACAGCTGGCATGCCATTATCAAACCACTCCTGCAATGCAAAAAAGAATGAGCCATCCACATACAAAATGAATGACAATTAATTAATATGAATTAATATATTAGAATAATTATTAAGAAATTACACAGTTAAAGCTGAGCAGAGGATTCTCATTTCACTATATTTTCTAGTCTACTCATTAGACCACTGTAATTAATATTCAACAGAAACAATTCCCTCATCTATTTACAGGGTGAGGCAAAAGTCACAGCATACAGGGTGAGTAAAAAGCGACAGGACGTTTTGCGTGCTGCATTGTGGACTTTTCAGAAAAGCAGCGAAACCATTGTTGAGGTTTCTTCATCAGTAATGCTCTTCATATGACCACTACGTGGCTTGTCGTCCAGTCCCAGTTTCTCTGAATTTGGCTATGAAGGTTGTAACAGTGCTGTGTGAAATTGGTAATATTTCTGGGTATCGGATATTGAAGTCTGTGGCTATGATAGGCAAATGCTCTTCCCGGACATGAGAATAATTAGTTCAATCTTCAGTTACCTGTGATGAAATATCTGTGTTGAAAATATTTACCACAGTATTGCAAATCTTGCAGCAATTGAGTTGTGAAAAATATCTGGTCTTTATATGGTATGCTACATGACCACCTTCTCATTAGAAAAACTCGCCCTTGATCCAATATGGTGGTTTTAAGATCACAGGCATGTTCTGGACATAGCCTAAAGGATAGGTCCCCTCACCCATTACTTGTATATAGCTCAGATTGTGGTATTTTAAACGCATATATTTCAATCTTATCAATACACTATTACAAAATAGTTTTGAGTTATTGAACTATTGAAAATTGAAGTCGGCACATCATTAAAATATATGCAGATATACATTTAATATACTGCTCACAAAAATGATGGGATATTTCAAAATGAAATGCAACAAACAAAGAAGTCTTCAGTAAAAGTTCAGTAAACTATACTTTGAAACATTCTGATAAAAGCTCGTAACAAACGTATACTTCACTAATCAGTTTTTCTAGTATTTAAACGAATTAAACTATACAAATCTTTTTTTTAATTTACAACCAAATTAAACATTTAATAAAAAGTATATATTAAATTGTCTTATTCTGAAAGTCTAAAGTTGCTGTGCTGAACGGGTTTGTCTGTGAGAATGCTAAATTACTTACAGGAATGTGATAATCCTTAGACTAATCGAAACTTCAAACGACGTACAGCACATACTTTACAGGATTACAACTACAAATGGTAGACTACAAATCAGAAAGCATGCATGTGATCTTTACATGGTTCTCACTGTACACTGACATGCACTTTGTACCAGTTAGATTTTGTGCACTTTTTTGCATTTTTTTGCATTTTTTTATGTAAATCTACTGCACTGGTTTACACACAATCAATAAACATCTCCTAATAAATATCTTCTAATCAAAAAGTATATAAAACAAGTAAATACCGCATTTTTAAATCTAATTTAATAGCAACACATTTATTTGTATCCAGTGGTTATTATTTATCATTTGTTTCAGATTTACACATGTATTTATTATGTTTTAAGCTTATTACAAAATAAGCTTATCTTTAATGGCAATACTGCAGCTAGTAATATTAAGCTTTATTTTATTATATACTTATGCTTTTGCTAAAAACCTTCAGAGGTGACGTTCTCCTGCAATATAATTGCAGCTTACACAAAGCTTGAGTGCTATATAAAAGTCTGCACAAGGCAGGAAACATCATAAACCTCACCAACCCATATATTTTGCCCAATTTGATTAATTGCAAGCCCACTGTTACTCAATTGACCAACATGGATCACTCCAAGAGCAATGTGTTTAATACTCTGTGTGGTTGGAAACCACACCTGGTAACTTCTAAGAAACTAAAAGCCTCTGGTTTAATGTTAAGGTTCATGGGTCCACCATCCGATGGAGCACAATTATGAGAAAGCCATTGCTCTCCAAATTAAACATTGCTGCCTCATCCCATGGTACACATACAATGCAGACCATTACCTACCTAACCGTCTAATTTAAATGAGACAAGAGCTTTTTGGATAAGTTTATGCAAACTAATGCAACTTTACAAACTGTCGAGCACTATGAGAAACCCAGTACTCATGGCACCAGTGTAGGGTCTGACAAAGGGTTCAGGAATTTCTTCCAAATACCTAATAGCAGTCAAGGTGTTGTTGTCTGCCTCATACTATCACTGGCCCACCACTAAACTGGTCATTTTGAATGATGTTACAGCCGAAATAATGTTCTCCATTATGTCTCCAGACTCTAACACATCTGTCATGTGTCAGTGTTAGATCTGCCAATTATGGTATTATTATGGGGTTATGTGTCATGAAATCTTCTCCATATCCTTAATGCTGCAAACCTTTTGGTAATGGCACGTATTGTAGTGCCAGTCTACAGTAGTTGGACTACCTGTAGGGTCCAGGTACTGCACCATGGTACTAGTACTGACCTTAGCCAACTGCAAAATTGGTGAAAAATCTGCCAGAAAGATAAGGAGGCACAAAATGTCAATGGCCTTCCACCCACTCACTGATGTTCCTCTAGTGCATATTAACATCAATTCCATTAACACCTAAGCAGCTGAAACAGACCCCACCCAGGCTCCACCTGCTACCCTCCTTCCAAAAAGACCATCCCTGATCAAGTTTCTTTAGAATGCTCTTTCTTCAGAAAGAGTCAACTTGACATACTGATGAAGTTGCCAGGTGCTGTTATTGCTCAATTGTAACCTATATAATCTGATGGTCTGATTTCTTTATACTGCATACAAATGTCCTGTATCTTCTGGTTGTATTCTAAATAACTGAGAAATAATTATATACAGTCATTATACCACACTATTGTGCAACCGCTCAGATTAAAGCATGAGCCAAGGTCAGAGAAGTTTTTTTTTCTTCTTTTAATTACATTAAGCCTGTAAAATTCTATCTGATTAGTTTTAAAAAACTAAGGTATTTAGTGTAGCAAATGCACCTAATCTACAAACTTCACGAAGTAATCTCTCTGAGCTAGCATTTTTTAAAAACCTAATACCTTTAAATTTTATTTTATACAGTTAGTACCCATGGTAATTTTCATAACTGCAATTCAAATGCCAATTTAACTTACATTCATCATTCTAATACAGAATGTGTTTCTGCAAAAAGATTATACAAGGACAGTTTGTCCGCCTGATAAACAATGTTCTACTGCCCCCTATGGAAATTATAATATGTCATGTTTTGTTCAACAGTTACAAGACAATATGCAGCTTATGTACATGACTAAATAAATAAACATAATTGCAAGTATAATTAGAAATAGCTGAATCTGACCTGTAGGCACTGGAGCCTCTTTATAAAGTCACTGACATATCCTCCAAGAGGTTTGAGGCTTGGATATGACTTCTTCATCCACATGCTGGGAACACAACCCTTTAGAATGCTTGTCACCACTTCCTCTAACTCAGCTGACATTACCACTTGACCCTAAGAAACACATCATGAAAAATCAGATTATGATTATTCTCTGACCAAATATATCTACTGTTCAGCTGTTAAAAATCAGAATCATATATTTTGTTTGGAAGATATGATTGATGACCTTTGAATATAATATCGCTCCTTCATTCTTTCATTCATTACTTTTCTTAACTGCTTAATCCTGATCAGGGTCGCAGGCACACAGAAAGTTCCCCAATAGTGGAATGATACATGATATTACAAATAATACTCTTTGATATTCAAGATGTGACACAGTCTAAATATCAAACATTTCAACCTTGAGTTAGATGATGCAATTACAACCCAAATTCCAATAAAGTTGGGACGTTGTGTAAAACAAAGAAAAACATAATACAATGATTTGCAAATCCTTCTCAACTCATATACAATTACACTATAAAGATACATAATATTTAATGCTAAAACGTTATTGTTTTTGTAAATAATCACTCTTTTGGAACTTGATGCCTGTAACATGTTCCAAAAAAGTTGGGACAGGTACAAAAAAAGACTGGAGAAGTTGAGGAATGTTCAAAAAACACCTGTTTGGTGAGTGTCATGATTGGGTATAAAGGGATCATTCCCAAAAGGCTCAGTTGTTCACAAGCAAGGTTCACCAATCCAACAGTTTGAGAACAATGTTTCTCATTGTGCAATTGCAAGGATGTTAGGGATTTTATTACCTGCAGTCCATATCATCAAAAAATTCAGAGAGTCCTGAGAAATCTCTGCAAGTAAGCAGCAAGTCCGGAAACCAACATTGAATGCCCGTGACTTTCGATCCCTCAGACGGCACTGCATTATAAACAATCATTCTGTAATGCATATTACCACATGGGCTTAGGAAAAGCCAGCATCTCTGATGGTATGGGTGTGTGTTAGTGCACATGGCATTGGTAACTTGGACATTTGTGAAGGCACAATTACCATTACTGCTAAAAGGTACATACAGGTTTTGGAACAACATATGCTGCCATCCAAGCAACATCTTTTCAGGGTTGTCCCTGTTTATCTCAGCAAGACAATGCCAAGCCATATTCTGTACATGTTACAACAGCATGGCTTCATAGTAAAACATTAAATATATTGTCTTTGTAGTGTATTCAGTTGTATATGGGTTGAAAAGGATTTGCAAATCATCGTATTTTGTTTTTAGTTATGTTTTACAGTGTCCCACCTTCATTGGAATTGGGGTTCCATAAAAAATGTCTTAAAGAATGTAATCCTTATTTTGTCATTTAAGAAGAGGATTTTTAGAATTAGAGAGCAAATTCAGGAAAATGATATCAATGATACAATTAATGTTTAGTGTGTAGTAATGACACCATTGTTTCTAACATATTAATCATCCCAGTATTCCATTTGATATATGCCCAAAGCAACTGCTCCATTACTGTATTTAAATTTGGAAATTTTAGTTAGTTGCTGCTTATAGTTCATACTTTGGATTTAAATTTAAATAATTGGGATTCAGTTAATGTACACAGGGAAATTGCTTGTGTTTTGGGTGTTCTGATACCTATCCCAGAATTCACAGGGCATCTAAGGGGTTTCATAATTACCCTGTAAGCCCCAGCCTTCATGTTGCAAACTCATCTCAGTATTGAAACATCAAGCACCATGCTCTTAACACAAGAGTCACAAAAACTGTGCCTTTCAGAACGTTTAACATAAACAAAATCTTGATATTGTCAAACTATATTGCACTGTAAAACTATTAGGAAGGTATAGTATACATACATTAACTGTTAACTATGATGGTTTATAGTGTAGGAGCCGCTTAAAAAGGAGACACGGACCAGGATATAACTTCTTTGCTTTTTTATTCCTTTTAGCAATGTTAGCTTGCTAAAAGGAATAAAAAACTTGCTCTGAACTGTTTGAGCGGGAAAAATGATAACCGTTCCCGCTAAACTCTTGAACCCTTCTCCTTTGCGGTACCCTGTTCTCCAATCAGAGCCCAGGGCATTCTGGAGTGAAATCCAAATATGTGTCCACCACACTGCCATGATTTGTAACAAGTTTACAATTATAAATATATGATTTAATAACTTGTTAAATATTAACTAATTCAACAAAGCTCCTATTAATTTACCAATATTTTTTGGAGTTTAAATAACCTAATTCTTTGTGTACAAACTTGTGTAAAAAAATACTAAAAACCAAACCCTCAATGGGTATAATACCCCACACCATGGGTTGTTCATCAGGTGAGTGATGGTGTTTAATCAACTTTTGCTGGCTCAGAGCACAGCCATGCCCCAGTGCAGTGCACAAATTAAAAATGAATTCCCTCTGTTACTGAAACACCTAGCATTGTGTTTCATTTTTATCTCCTCAAGCAGGAGATAAAAAGATTTCACAGTCTGGCCATGAAACCGAAGTGAATACTTCAAGGTTATTTATTATCAGTGCCGGTGTGTCCTTGTTTTCCTGCTAATTAAAATGTTAAATAATCAAAAGTACACGTGTAAAAATGTATACTTTCAATGTCTGTAAATGTTAAATAATAATAAAATGTGTTTTTATGAAGTTTGGAGCAGGAGTGTTCATTTTAGTACTCTTGTAACTGACTATCACATTGCATTAAAATGTATTTTAATAAAGCAATATAATCTCCGTGCGGCCCAATCCCCAGGGGAGCAGTCTAGGCTCCTTTCTGTGTGGAGTTACATGTTCTCCTAATGTCTGTTTGAGCTTCCTCCCACAGTCCAAAGGCATGTGTTAGGTTAAATGATGTCTCTAAATTGCCCCTAGTTTGTAAGTGTATGTGCCCTGTAATGGATTGGTTTCCTGTCTAAGGTTGTTCCTGCATTGCACCCTATGCTTCCGGTTAGGCACCACTTAATTCCAACTCGTAGGTTCTCAATCTCGTAATACTTAGTTTAGTCTTTTAAACGCTAGGCTACCACAGTCCCTCAGCTTTACCATGTACGCAAAATCTGGAATTACACTCTTCGGTTATGTGAACCACCAATAATTTTTATGCAAAAGTTCACAATATAAAACGCATTCAGCTGGATGCAAGTTCAGAAAAATATACAGTGGGGAAAATAACTATTTGATACACTGCTGATTTTGCAGTGTTTTCCCACGTTTTCCCACCTACAAAGAATGGAGAAGTCTATCATTTTTATTTTAGATAAAAACTACATCCCGTACATCTCATTGCATGATTTTTTGAAATAATTAATTTGCACAAAGTATACAATGAAAAAACAGAACTTTGTTTGCAATTACAGAGGTCAGACTGTAGTTCAAATGCTTCTTTTGGATCCATTCCTTTGTTGCCCTGACTGTGTGTTTTGGGTCATTGTCTTGCTGGAAGACGCAGCCACGACCCATCTTCAATGCTTTTACTGAGGAAAGGAGGTTGGCGGCCATCCTCCCTTTAATACGATGCAGTCGTCCTGTCCTCTTTGCAAAAAAAACAAAAAACAAAGTATGTTTCCATCTCCATGCTTTACGGTTGGGACTGTGTTTCTAAAACACAACGAGTGGAGTTCAAACCAAAAAGCTGTATTTTGGTTTCATCTTACCACATGACTTTCTTTCATGCCTCCTCTGGATTATCCAGATGGTAGCTGGCAAACTTGAAACGAGCGTGGACATGGTGTGTTACTGGTGTGGACCTTATGTGCCCTGTAGGATTTTAATCCATGTAGATCTGGGCTAATTCCTGACCTTTCTCAGAATCATCCTTACACCATGAGGTGAGATCTTGCATGGTGCCCGAGACCAAGGAAGATTGACAGTCATCTTGTGTTTTTTCCATTTTCTAATAATTGCGTCAACAATTGTTGCCTCCTCACCAAGCTGCTTACCTATTGTTCTGTAGCCCATCCCAGCTGTGTGCAGGTCTACAATTTTGTCCCTGGTGTCCTTAGGCAGCTCTTTGATCTTGAGCATCGTGGAGAGGTTGGATTGACTGAGTCTGTGGACAGGGTGCTTTTAGACAGGTAAGGGCTGTATAAAATTAATACAGGTTATGAGTGCCGAATAGGAGGGCTTCTTAATTAAAAACTAACAGGTTGGTGAGAGTTACAATTCAATTGTGGGTGACCAAATACTTATTTCATACAATAAAAATACATTTTATACAATAAAATTATTTCATACATGCAAATACATTTTTTTTAAATCACACAATATGATTTTCTGGATATCATTCTGTCCCTCACAGCTGAAATGTCCCTACAATAACAGACCTTACAGACCTCTTCATTCTTTGTAAATGGGAAAACTTGCAAAATTGGCAGTGTATCAAATACTTATTATCCACGCTGTATATTGTGTACAGTGAATGTTTTTTATGTTATGTATTTATTTATTTGGCTTCTTTAACGTCGCTATCAGCATCAGTGGCCATGTAAGTGACACACATGAGGTTATATCCATGCACAAGGTTATCTCAACACCAGTCACATATATATACACAAGTCAATGCCAATTTTAGAGTAATCAATTAACCTAACACGCATGTCTTTTGACTGTGAGATTAAACCGGAGCACCCAGAGTAAACCCACACAGACACGGGGAGGACATGCAGACTCCACACAGAAAGAACCCAGGTCTCTCCACCCTGGGATCGAACCCGGGACCTTCTTGCTGTGAGACAGCGGTGCCACCCCACCGAACCCCCGTGTTGCCCAATCTTACAAACATAAGCCAAACCTTTAACACTAGACACATTATCACCTGAAACCAAACCCAACATGTTTATCAATGAAAGCAATTCGGTCCTGTAATTCATCCACAAATTATACAACCCTAAGACAAAAGTTTGCATTTCTCCCATTTACATTTGCTGACAATTAAACGGCCGCTGTTATTATTTATTTTACTTTTTACCCTGTAGCTCGTGCACCTAGCTACGCTAAAGCTGTGCAAGGTTTAAATACACGCTACACACGGTTAGCTCTAGCTTAGCATGCGAGCAAAAACAGACACAAACCTGTAAAGGAATCGGGATAAATGGACTCTATGGCCTCCAGTTCGTTCCGCTGCTCCTCGCCGTAGTCGGTCATTTTATTAAATTGTTATTTTATGACTTTACGAAACATTCATCCGTCCAAATAAGCCGCCGCGACGCCGCAAAAGTACTAGCGTGCTAAAGCAGCCGGGGTCCGCCGAGTTGCCAGATTGGAGAAACTCTCGCCCGGCTTTAGGTTTAACGCTTCAGGAGAGATAACGTTCAGAGGCAGGTTTTTGACTTTGATCTTTAAATGTAAAGGTTTTAAGCACAAAAACATTAACACTTATTAACACAAACATTTATTAACGCAACCAAATACTGTCACACATTTCACATTCCAAGTAATTGTTGGGGTAGGGGTTTGATCAGGGACCCGAGAGTGGCAGCTTGGCAGAGGAAGGGCTGGTACCAGGTACTGTTTTATAGGTCTGGGCTGCAGGGTGGCAAGGGCACAGACACGTGTGCCCCAGATAGGATGCCAGTCCATCTAAGAAACAACAGATTGTTACAGCAGCGCCCCCTCCTGGAGACATGTGACACCTCAAGTCCTGGTTGCTGTTGTGGTCAAATAGCTGTACATATGCAACATATACAT
>JAVSBV010136449.1:0-16794 GCA_033117975.1 Parotocinclus spilosoma | reverse complement strand
GACCAGTTTCTCAAGTTTAGAAATAGGAATGCTCTCCCATTCATGTCTAATACAGGCCTCTAACTGTTCAATCGTCTAGGGCCTTCTTTGTCACACCTTCCTCTAAAATATTGACATTTGCCATCTCCACATTATTGCATTCAATTTTTATTCACATTTTGTTTAGTGTCCCAACTTTTTGGGAATCCGGTTTGTAGAATATAGTCAGTCATAAAATACAGGAAATGTGTACACAGAGTTACAGACTCAATAATCTACAGTGACAAGTATTTGGTGTGAACGATCCTTAAACAGTAGTAACTGTCAGCTTTATCGGGATGCAAATCTAATAGTGGCCTAAGACTTTTACACAGTACTGCATATATTGTTTAATGTCCAATTAAAATGCAGTTGTAATGAAAGGAATACCGTCATCTTCAACATAACATACAAATCGATAAAATGCTACGTTTGTGGTCTTTTCTCACTTTCTTTTTTTCTCTTTGTCTCAGTGCAGTAAGAAATCAGCTGCAGAAGTTTTTCAATTACACAATGCCATAGAAGCAGGTGATACTGCTACAGCCTCAGACAGCCTCAACACCAACTTGCTTTCATGTGTAGAGATTGGGCCTTGAGAGAGAATGATTGAGAGAAAAGGTGAGAGTGACTGGAGTGACACTCCCACTCGGAGTTCTTCAAAGGCCAACAATGAAAAGCCTTGCTTTTTCCACATATTTTTTATCAGTCAGTCTCTAAGGTACAGAATGAAGGAGGTGGTTTTGGTGAGGGGGAAAAGGTTAAAGTGTGACAGATTTCCAAGGTCCCATACTTCAGTGTACCATCTTAGTGCAGACTACAACCTCCATCCAAACTCCACAGTATATTAGACCTAATGATAAACCACCGAAAAGCACGGGCCATCATATTACAAAGTGAGTACCAGAATTTTTGTTGCCATGTCAGTAGGATTTTTTTTCTCACTGTCTGCTACATTTACATGTACATTATTTTACAGACGCCCTTATCCAAAGCGACTTACAAAAGCTACCAAAGAATTAATCTGGAGTAATGGTTTTGTATAATAATGGTAAATTTTATTTACTAATGCAGGGCAAAACATTTCAGTTACAGTAATAACAGGTCCAGCTGAAATGCCAGGTTTAGGACCAAATGATTCAGTACTACAAGCCACAGAAACTGTATATAAGGTTTTAAAAACAGTTCCAAATGTAAGAGCTTTATTAACATCAGCAATTCCTGATTGGTTGCCAAACGTTCCAGTTCTGCTACCAGTTGTAACACTTCTAATGCCTTTGGGCAAATTACTGTACCAAAATGAACACTTTTAGAACCAAATGTCCCATAGCCAAAGATCAGACGGTACCAGTTCTATTAGTCCAGTACTCAAGTTCAGTACCAGAATGTGCCTGAAATCGAGAACCATTTTTCCATTGAGTACTAAAGGGTTTCGTTGAAATACCAATTGCAGCAGATTTAGTTCTAACATCTAATGCCAGAGGATCCAGTTATTGGCGGGTAGTACAGTGGTGCAGCTGTGTTGGCATACTTGCTTTAAAGCTCGGATCAATCCCTGTGTGCCCGGATCAATCCCTATCTGGTACCATCTCCAGCCCCTCACAGTTAGATGTTCCTCCACCTCAGGATCACTCTACTGGTTTTTAGCAACAAAAACCAGTCCCACCATACCTGGGCCACACAAGAGTGTGATCAATTAGTTATTATTAGATGATGTGACTCCAAAGATTTCCTGTTGAGGATTCATTATCTGAAATCTTTTTTGTTATTCATTTTGTTATTATTTACACAATTTTACTGTTAATACAAACTTAACTATTTCAACATCTAGGCCACCCAAGGAGGATGGGTCCGCTTTTAAGTCTTGGTTCTCCCAAGGTTTCTTTTTTACATTTAGGGAGTTTTTCCTTTCCACTGTCGCCCCAGGCTTGTTCAACTTGGGATTGGCCATTTAAGATAATACAATGTCATAAATCTGCTTTGAGACAATGCACTATTGTAAAAAGTGCTTGTAGATATAAAATTAGCTTTTGACTTTAAATTTGACTTTTGACTTTACTTGTCCCCCATGTCCACGTAGCTTTACTCTGGGTCAACTGTTACCTCCAACAGACCAAAGACTCACTGGACTAATTGGATTAATTGATTACACTAAATCGGCCCAATCTGAATATGAGTATGTAACTGGTTTTGATATAGCATTGTCTGTTGTCAAATACATTTATTGATGAAAAAAGGCTACACTCGTTTATCATAAAAGCAAACTGAAAATAGGAGGGGATTAGAATGTGCTGGAACGAGTTTGACATATTCCCATAAGAAATGAAAGAAGTAGGCTCCTGCCATCTGAATTTTCATTTTCGTAACAGAATGAGGTTTGAAATTATTCTTTTCATGTTCCGTACTACAAGAGGTTTGGGTCCAGCTGTGCCCCTCTTTAGAGCGAAAGTGTATTCGGTACACATCAGAGTGCAAAGGCAAATGTCACTGGCCTTTCCCAGAGTCCATGTTGACAAAGGAAAGGTCTCGCAGAAGGATGCTCATCCTTCTGTGGTGGGATCATTTGAAATGACTAGAAATGAGACGGAGTGAAATCAAGTCTGGTTTTGTGCCAGACTACATTACACATACCAAATTAATTTTATTCATATGGGTGAAGCATTCTAACTTTTTAGTGTTTACATTTTTTACAGATCATCAAGCAGTGAAATGGGTGTTATTAATTTGGCCTTGACTCTACCCACTTTTGCCAGCTCATTCATCAAACTGTTGCTATTCCAAGCACCAAGGTTAATGAGAACATAGTGACACAAGCTCCATCTGATATTCACAGACATAACAAAGTGACCCAAGGTGCTAATTTAGCACTAAGCAAACCATTACTCATTATAGTTTTTAGTAATAACCTGCCTAGCTCTTATACATTTTTAACACCATACTGTCAGCATAGAAGCCTCAATGAGTGGCTGTAACCTGAAACTGACCTTAATACATAAATTATGCTCCAGAATTGGATTTTTTTTTTCTGGAATTAAAAGAACGGCTTCTATGCTAAGGGAAAAAACTTGCCATTCATATGCCGGCTTCGACACAGTTAAGGCTAACTGATGGCTACTATGTTACATAACTTAGTAGTTATTAACACCATAACCTCAGTGGTGGTTTTGACGCAAAATAAAACGATTGTCAGCTAAAGCTAATGTCACCCATCGGCCCATTGACCCTCCAAGAGTGTGTTCAACTTGAAAGAGAACAAGTTTGATTTGATCAAATTTCACGGTTTATTGTATGACATATAATTACAAACAAGTACAGGCAAGAAGAAAAACAAACAAAACAAAAACACAAAGGCCCTCCACCTTCTGCTGCATTCAACTCTACCCTTTCTTCTTCTTCCATAGTCTCCTCTTCTCTCTCTTTCACTATATCCAAAGTCTTCTCTGCTATCTCCCCTGATGTAGTAGCCATTTCAGTCTCTTCCATCGTGACATTATCTGCACCCCCTGCCTTTGGTTTCTGAGCCTTTTCCCAGAAGGAAAGAAGGCTCTTCTGTTTCTTCCCTGACATTCTAAATAAACAACAAACGGTTAAAAACGTATCCATGTTCATGGCAGCTCTAAGGTGACTAAACCAAAGTATGCTATCTTGGCTGGTTTTATTATGTAGCTTGCTAGTTAATTACCTAAACTAGCGGTAGCTTGAAACGGACAGGTGTAGGCTTAATGTTGGTCCAACGAGTAACACTAACTAACTAATGGAATATTTGTAAACATGAATTTATTACCTGACGGTCCGAAGTCCTAGGTATCCAAATCGAATCGGACAGTTCTTCGTGCCTGACACTCTGGCTGAGACTCCACCCTCTTTGACTAGGTCTGCCTAACAACAGAGCAATCTATATTCTGATTGGCTCAATGGGAGTACATTATAATATGCAGCCGATGGATTGGCTGAATATGATGTGGTAACTGGATGACTTCTCTGAGTACAGAAGCGCTGTGACCAATGGCTATGACTCGTTTGTAGACAGGGCGAATGAATTTATGCGCGGTGATTGGATTTTTTTTTAGAAGAAAAAAAAATCAAGAGTGAGAAATACCATGTGTGGTGTGTGTACTCGCTGAGGTGCGTGTGTCACTTGGGACTTGAGAGCCCTGCATCACAGATATAGAATAAAGTAAACAGAATTTGGAGATATAGAGTTATTATAAGATTATTTAAACTGTTGAGCAATTGAAGAACAGAGGTTGAATTTCTGCAGTAGCACGGTGGTGCAGTGATTAGTGATGTCACCTCCGGAGAATTCTGGTTCGAGTCCTGGCCCCGACTCCACCTGTGTGCTTTGCTCGTTTCGCGTAGTGAGGCATCAAAATAAAAATTCATGGCCAGATTTTTTTAACCAGTTGTTCAGAAAAAACTTTTTTTTTTCTCTTTTCAAACAGCAAGTAATACTGTTATTTACTACTCTAACGCCTTACATTATAAGTGCTTGTTTAATGTATTGGGAGATTGATTTACATTCCTGAAATTAAGGCACTTCCATCCAACCTCCTGAACTGCAACTCCCAGAATCCCTCATTCTCACAGCCTCTGCCAAGCTTCTCAGTTGTCCTGAGTGAATTTGCTGGCTCCCTGATGCTTTCCATCTGCATCTAGTTTCATTCATCCACACCAAGCCATTTGAACTCTGCGTGTCCTCGATGCAGGGTTATGTCACTTGCTTTCCTGGGAAGTTCTGAGCCTTCCTGTACCATGCTATGCTGACTTTTTCCTAAATAACTAAAACTCTGGCCACTCTTTCTGATCTAATTAAATTCCAGTGCCTAATTGGCCAGTAAAGCTGTTGTTGTTTAACCTGTTGATCTGCTGCTGTTTCAAAAATGGCTTCACTGTGGCGACACAAATAAAAAGCGCTTTAAATCGTGTTCTAATTTTTTACTAGAATTGAAACTTTTAAAATTGCCCTCCAAACCTTCATATGTCCTCACATAACACAGACTTGCTCTGCCAGTGATCCCATTCTATTCTTCTCATCTGTACTGAAATTACTTAGTCACTTCCTCTGCAAATTAAACCCCTTGTTTTCAGTTGTGTTAAACAGCAAGGGTGACCAACAGATAATTATATTATAATTATAATTATAATTATATTATTATATATTAGTATAATAAAATAGTTTGTTGACTAGCTGCATTTCTTTCTGACTGAAGTTGAAGCTTGTTTTAGACCGGGCCAGAAAACATTTTTCTCTTCTGCCACAAGCCGAATGTGCCATATTGTGACAATTTTGTTTTTGGCTGACATTTAATTGCATCTCCAGCATTATGTTCTACAAATATCTATCTAAGCATGCTCTCTCTTGCTATGTTATTTGGGGCTTCCATAAAATAAGTCACTTAAAAAAAGTTGAAGCTTTCATTGGTACCATTATAATGTCACATGACCAAGCCTTGAATGACAGTGGCAAAAAATAGCTCCCTAAAAATAATAAGGCAAAAGTTTGGGAGGCCCTGGACTCAAAAGTGACCCAACCTTGTCGGGTGGCCTCGGTGTTATAGGTAATAAAGTTAGCTAATACATTTATTGTAATTTAAACATACACAAGCTCAATAAAATTGAACATATATAATATATTTAAGAAAATATAATAATTGAAATTTAAATGTAATAATGCATAGACTGTGATAAAACAAAATACAATAACATGAGTATAATGAGACAATAGGGTATATAAATGAAATATTGAATAAAATATCTTATGGAATATGCTTATCGGTCTGTATATTTAGCCCGGTACATAGTCATATCTTGTGTCCTCAGTAAGAAAGTTACTTGCTCGGTCTTAGAGCAGGTTGCACTGGGGAATCCCTGGCTCCTAGGCTTAAGAATGACTAAACTGCTCCCCGCCTTTTACAGTACATCATTACCATAGGTTTTATACTGTGCGATGATTCATAATTCATAATATTAGTATCCAGAAATTTCCCTTTCAGAATTGGCAGTTTAATGAATGGCTTATATCACGCCATGGGCATGGAGTAATTAGTATTATCAGCTCCTATGGTTTGTGATTTTGATGAATGGCCTTTTAATAATGCATTGCATTCCCTTAAGTAATGCTCAAAGAGTGTTGCCATTATGATGAAAACAAAGTGGTGCAGAATGACCTGGAGCATTCTATATGACCTCATCAGATGAGGACGTTATGTAGATGGGATAGTTCAGTGCTGAAATTGTTGCCCGGCCAAAACCAATTGCCTCTAGGCAAAAATGTATTAATTAATAATGACCAGAGTGTGACTGAGTAAGGTGGCTGGTGTGAGGTGAGACCAAAATACAATTCTATTATATATTAGTGTACAGTGCAACCTCAGAAGTCAAACGTCTCTTTCATTTGGACATCCATTTGGACTTTGAACATTAGCACCCTAAATGGAACACTCGGTGGTGGGATTTCCCAACCAAAACAGTATGCCAATCATCCAAAAACCCAGAAGAAAAAATGAAACGTAATCAGTTCATGGTGTGATTTCGGACACGCCCTCAGTCTTAGTGCTGCTGTCCTAGTTGTTGGTTAGATTCATTAGCTATATTCATACTTTTAAAAAATGTATTACATTAAAAAAAAATTAAAAAAATCATTTAAAAAATCATTTGGGGTTTATGAGTTCGAACAGATTTCTGGAACCAATTTAGTTTGATTTCCTATGTGCTGACACACAGCCCTTTCATACGGCTTAGAGATGTATTGAGTATATACTGCAGTAGTTTTTGACTATTGCTATTGCTCTTATAAGATTTTTACAGAAATCATCTGACATTGTGTTTTATTCTCAGATATGATTTGCCATCAAACTACATGTTTACTGTACCTGAGTCCAACTGGTACAGAGCAATCATACTAGTCAAACAATCCGCACTTTGGTGGTCAAACATGCTCAGGCATAGTACAGATCACCTAGTGTCAGTTGTTTCTATAACACAACATATCAATTCTATAACTAAACAACCCTAGGGTGACGGTGAAAGTGGTATTTCATAAGAAAATAAACCATGGGCTGGTCAAGAAGGCCAAAAAGGAACCCACCTGGAGCAAGGGTTAATGGGTTGAGCTTAGGTTTGGCATCTTAATCTAACATTAGTTATTTCCATAATAAGTCTGATTTCCAGCCACATTTGAAGCAGATGCCTTCAGGATGTCCTAAGAGAATCTGGCAAAAGAAAGGAAATGGTCACTTGCCACTAGATTGGGTGAGTTTAAGCCAAAAAAGAGCAGAACCGTTGTGTGTTGACAGCTGTAATCCATTTATGCTTCATGCATTCTTGTAATTTGCCTTATAACCAGTCATTTCAGCAGTAACACACACTGTCAAAATTGAGCAGGTCATGAAGAGTGCTGAGTGCGAAAAGCCTGGCAATGAGCTAATGCATTAATCAGGCACGTGGTTAATCACGGTAAATGACGGCCAATTAAGCACATAATAAATCACCTTTTATCTGTGGCTGTTTTATGACTGAACAATCCTAACGGCAATAACATAAACTGGAGCAGTGTAACATGCTAATGAGTTTGATCTGCTGGAATGAATGTCTGATGATAATCCCCACTGCAGCTTGTTTCTTTTAACAGCCATTTATCACAAAGTGCCACATGAAAGGGCTTAAAGAACACAAACAAACGCAACAGAACCGGCACTAATGACTGAGCCTGCAAACTGCAATGACAACCTGTCAGTAATAATTTTAATCATGTAAGATCCGAGAAAATGTGGGATATGGCTTCCTATAAGATTATATGATGACATTATATTATACATGCGAGTGTGTGTGTGTGTGTGTGTGTGTGTGTGTGTGTGTGTGTGTATATATATGTATGTATATAGGCATTGAAGGACGTCTGTATGTATGTACAGGTAAGTATGTACACACTCATACATACACACACACATCAGCATATGTGTGTATATACTTAAGCAGTAGAACACAAGAGGGAGTGTGTTATCGCGAATAACATCACGGCTGTGATTTGGTTCGTAGCCACGAGCTGAAGGCAAGTGCCGTAGTTTAAATCACAGCCGTGATGTTATTCGCGATAATACACGACCTCGAGTGTTCTATTGCTTTTATACAACAGTTTTTTTCTAAAAAATAAATGAAGAAAATAAATCAAGGAACAGAAGAAATGATAGAGCTTTAGTGTGAAAAAAGTTTAGTGTTAGAACACTTCTCAACCAATCAGATTATGAGGTCGGAACTAACTGTTGTATAATATGCAATATGACTGACTTTGTTCCACGTAGGCCGAAAAGATGGTGAGCCAAAAACTAACCACAAACTAGAAAATTATATATAGCATAAGCAAAATTATAATAATGTCATGGTTGAAAATAAAGTAATATCCTAGTAAATTTCTCCATTGTTCATAAATATAATGTACATTACTTGTCTACAAAAGAAAGAATAAAAGGTTGTATTATAGCTATAACAGTAGAACTGAAGATGACGTGAGATGAACCATCTCGCTCCCCCACTCTCTCTGGAGATGAGAAGCAGGCCAGATCAGTGTAAACAAGCAGTGAAATCCGTCACTCACAGGTCTCAGTCTACAAAACATGCAGTGTCTAGCACTTGATGTAATCACTGTAATAAATGCACCCTTTCTCACAGACAGTTTGCTATCCCCAGTTTTAATGTTACGAGTCGTAACTATTAGATTCGTAACTATTAAACATATTTTCACATAATGTCTAAACAATAGATCTTTATTACTTGATATGAAAAATATACCAACTACTGGGAAAAAAATAGAAACCAATACACACCACTCATAAATAACCTAGTCAGGTTGTACTCATGGTACATGGTCAATTAAGGTGATCATCAAAAAGCACTTGATTTTATTATAATATCTCTTAGGTGTTAGATTACTGGGGAATAAACGCAGCATAACTCAACTGCTTAGAGAAGGTATAGTTACTGTTATATGATAGTGCTAATTAGTTAGATGCTTATTTGCTTCAGATGAGATCAATTAAAGTGTAGAAAAAAGGAATGCAAAGAACATAAGACAATCAACGGCATTACCTGAATAAATAAATAATTTATACCATGAATAAATTAATGAAACTGATCAAATAATTTCTATTATACTTTACATCAAAATGAAATATTTGTCCAGAATTAATCAGCCTGCATTGACTAGGCTTGTCAAATCTCAAATGCATTACCAAGTTGTGAATGTATTGTATTTAGCTGGTTAAGTAATTAAGGCCCTTAAATGGAGTTGATATACATTTTTTGTTATAACTAAAGATTTTATAACCATTTTAGTATACACATTTCAGATTTTTTTTCATTTGGTGTGGTCCACTTACAAATGAACTCAATTACATTTAACTCAGTTATATTTAACTCAAGGGAAGAATGAGATAAGAACTGTAAAAAAAAGGCTGAATACAGTCGATTCCGGTTAATAGGACCAGCCGCTTACTCGGACCAAATCCTAAAGTAGCAAAACAAATCCTATTATATATGTTATTTGCTTATTTGGACCAAAAGCCCCCTTAATCGGACCAAAGAACGTGTACAGTATGTAATATCTGTAAAGAAACTCGAAACCCGAGTTTATCATCAGCCCTCTACTGCCACCTACAGGTCTTTGCCTAACATTTCCATTTACTACAAAAAAAGAAGCTAACTTCAAACTGCAAAAGCAGATCAGCAATTTATGGGAGGATTTTTTGGGATCCCCAGGAGAATTTATGCTTTTATCAAAGGTCAGGAAATCCGGAAAGTTGCGTTGACAAGAGCAAAACCAGCAGGAGGTGAACATGCCCACCACTTTCTTGATTTTATTCAAGTGCAGTCCGTCAAGAGAACGCGTCAGATCACACTGGGTAAAAGTTCTTCAAACGTTGACTGGAATTTAATAAGAACTTTTACAGTATTATACTTCGCATGCTGAGTTTGTACATACATTGTGTAGATCGTTTCGAAACACTTGTTTGAAAATCTATTTTTCAATTAACAAAGCTTGTAAGCAACAGAAGTTCTTGTTTGTACGTTCGCTACACGTGAAAATCAGACAATAAAGGTTTAATAAACAATTATGTTACATAGCACATCCCGTCTTGTAACATAAGGCATGTTCGTTTAATCGGACCAGCCGGTTATTAGGACCAAAACGATTGTGTCCCGATGTGGTCCGATTAACCGGAATCGACTGTATATATCATAATTTATACATTTTTTAAAAATACATTTACATTTTTGACAAATTAGATTTTGTTTAATCCTTACATATATCATCTAAAACCACCCAAGAAGGTTTGGTCCCTTTTTAAATCTTGGTGCTCCCAAATTTTCTTCCTTAGATTCCTAAGAGTTAGGGCATTTTCCTTTCCACTGTCCTATCCTGCCTAGGCTTTAAGTTCTACAGTGGTGCTTCAAAGTTTGTAACTCTTTCAAATGTTGTATATTTCTATGAAATATCTAACAGTCATAGAGGAATATATCTTTGATTTTAAAAGTATGGTGTGGTAAATAGCAAATGAGGTCACAAAAGAACACAGGGTAACCTTTAAGCAACTAAAGGCCTCTCTCACATGGCCTCTCTCACATATAACGGTTGTTGTTGCCACTGGCCTCCAATCCCACAAATAAATATAGGCACTGTCACACTGAACAGTTCTAGGGACTGGGGGACTCTTTTCTGGGGGGAACGACTTCTGTGAAACTCCCCCAAGAACTACATTCTTTTTTTTTTAATGATTTGCTTTTACATTACCAGTAACATTTTGCTTAGACAACTCAATCACGTTGTACCTCCTTTGTTGCATGTAGTCTTAGTAAAACCTAGAATTAAATGTCAGTTATTTGTCTGTTTATTTCTTCTTTTTATTATTTTCTTTACATTCTGAAAATTGTTTATAGAGCTACCGGTGTACGAGTACATTTAAAACATTGGGGTTGTGCTCAACACAAGCGCTTGCAACTGGACCACTCTGGACAAATTGCTATAGATTACTCTTAGATTTGGATCAGTCATCAGAAACGTAAGTCACTCAAGGTTTCTATGTACTGAGAAATGTACCTACCTTGAAGTATGAGCTAAAAAAAGGAACTACATTCTTTTCTAGTTGTACAATTGTAAGAGCTATGAAAAAGTTCCAGTGAAGTGCCTTATGTATGTATGTGAAGCCCCACGTGGCTGGAAGCACTGCAGGGATTTGACCTGGGTCACTGTGGTGGTGAGCTAGTGAATTGCTGCTGCACCACTGAAGAGCTTTATATGATAGTGTTTAAAAAACCTTTTGAATGGTTGTTATGACTGCATGATTACCAGTGTTCATATATTTAGTGTTCCCGAGAGAACGGTAATGAATAAGTGTATCCCCACTGTTACATTTCCACATTTGCATAGATATATTTTTTCCATATATCTCATTTTTGTTGATTTTTCCTCTCCATTTCTCTCTTTAGTGTATTAGCTTTCCTCTGAATTTCTGATGATCTCTGTATTCCATGTGGCACTTAATATTTGAAAATGTCTGTCATGTGTTTACTGCTTTTTGTGCTTTCCTTAAGAGCTAATAGCATGGTCACCTCACAGCTACAGCAATCATAACCTCGGAGTCCACTTGTGTGGAGTTTGCATGTCCTCCATGTGTCTGTGTGTGTTTTCTCCAGGTCACACAATAGAAAGGACTTTGTTAGGTTAAATGGTGTTTATGAAAAAGCGTTCTTAGTGTGTGAGTGTGTATGAGTGTATGTGCCTTACGACAGACTGACACCCTGTCTAAGATTGCAAACGAAAGTGACAATGGCTGGCAGTCAATGGCAGGACACGTATAATACATGCATACCGTGACAACAAATTTCCTTCTTCTAAACGCCTGGAAATGGGCATGGCCTGGGGAGTAAAATGAATGTAAGACCTGGGCATGGTTGATTTACTATGAAACTGTGGGAGCTGCTTGTGTTTGTCAGTGGATCAAATGATCTGCTCTACTGGTGGTCTGGGCCATCCAGATCCTATTGTGTATGTGCCCTCACCGAACCACTGCTGAAAACAGCTAGGCCAGAACGGACTGGATGGTGAGCAATTTATCAAAATGACCACCCTGCTTCTCTAACTCAATCCAAATGATGTGCCTTATCTCAAAGTCTGTCAACTGGGTCAAATTTATTTAAGTACATTGTAGAGGCAACTCTAAGAGTTTAATAATCCCTTACCAACAAGTACCCTACCCAAAAGTAACTCTGGGGGAAGCACTATAACACCCTCTTGTGACCCAGTGTCTAATCAGACCACTAATGTAATCATTTACATATCTGTCTGTGACCTAACTACAGGTTGAGTTTTTATTATTATTATTTATTTATTATTAATTTGCTTTGTTTAAAAGATGTATGACCAAGACTTTGTATGTTTATAACATCCACAGATTCATGAAAAAGAATTGCCTATTTGCAGATGGCAAATAAAGAAGAAGAAAAAACAAGTCAATATAATACTGTATGTTTATTTCTCATTCCGGAGTAATTTTCCATCTTCTCATGCATGACTAATGAGTACAGGAATAATTTTGTGCACAGGCTGTTATGCCAGATCTCAGAAGTAACTGTACATCACATATACACTGTAAATGTGGCAGAAAGTGATCTCACCCAATTTTACAGGCTATTAAAAAACCAACAGGCCGTGTGTTCTTAAATATTAATGCATGTCATATTCCTAAAATATAGCTCACCAGTTCTTCAGCATTCAGTCTGAGCATCAGAGCCATAATCACAAACAAGCCGTCACTAAATGAACCATCAGCATCTAATGCATCATGGCGCCTCAGCTTGCTCTGAAAGGTACATGATCAAATTTCATCGACCCAGTTTGCCCAGTCTCCAATTTATTTGTTAGAACTGGTTTTTGACCTCCAGCCGGCCATCTGTGTGGTTTTAGAGAATCCTTCCATTTTTCTGTCTGTATCACATGATGTCGTAACAAATACAAACAAGTGTAAAAGGCTGTGTAAAGCCTGCCTATATCTGACTAACAATGCAGACAGACGAATTTGTGTATTTCTTTATCCTCAGGATAAACGGAAAAGATCAGAGCTGTCATATAAAGACTTTTATGGACAGTGTAAAGTTTCCTCAGTCCCAAAGCAATCATCTGGTCTCAGAGTATGCTCTTTCCACTTTGTCTGTATGCCAAAGAACGTCACGGTACACCAGAACTGCCCTGAGCTTGGCTGCTCCAGAGCAATGTGCGGAGTGAAGTCTACATTATCTATTATATATGCTTAAAGTTTGAAGGTAGCCTAACGGTTTCACGTGCAGAGGCAACATAATGAGGCAAACAGGGAATTGTATACTTCTGAGAATGACTGCCACTAGATTTATGATAATCTGCTGTTAGCACATTTTTTTTTCCAAACCACCAACAGTGTTATAGGGGGTTTGGGTTTAACGCAAGAAACCAAAGCAAGAAATCCAGTGAAGTGAAAATACTGGATAAGTGTCTAGACTGACAGACTGTAAAAATACTACAAAACATTATATGACCTCTAAGCTGAATACAATATTGTTGTCATTAGTTATAAGAGATGAACCCAGTGTATTCTTATGTGTTAGTTCCCATAAGGCACACTGGTTCATCCCCAGGCTCAGGCAATTTGAGGTTTCAGCGTATTACAAATGTGATGGACGATGGTGTTCTGGAACTGTGTTATGCCTATGTTCAGGTCCGAATAGCACTGACACTAGCGTAACAGTGATTTCATATTTCTGAGGATATGACCCCTGCTTTTTCTGAAGCATCAGGTGCCATTAGCCAACTGTTTATATGTAAATGCATGGTGTGTCAGCAGAGTGTTAGTGACATGTATTTACTTCTCCCCACAGCACATGGCTACACACCTCATTTTTTCAGTGATACCCATCATAATCATAAAAAACGAATAACAAAATAATATCAAATTCAAATTGTATTTATATTTCTGTCTACCTGTCTATCTGTACTAATGTCTTAGAACAATACTGTATGTACAGTCATTGCAAAAGCTTTGAGAATGGCACACATTTTTTTTTTAAACCTTTTGTCAGATGTTTATATGGTATAATACACTATTACTACACTGAAGTACAATCATTAACATTTAATACATTTTTAAAACATTTTATTTACAAATACATCATGTTTAATATAAAGACTTAATATTTAGAGTGTTGACCTTTATTCTTTAAAACTTCAATCCTGTATGCTGGATATCAGCTTCTGGGAAATAGCTTAAAAATCTTGGCAACCCATTCTATCCCATTATCAGTGCTTGGAACTGATCACAGTTTCTGGGTTTTTCTTGTCCACACTTTTTTTTGAGGATTGGCCTCAATGGGATTGGGGAGTTTTCTGGCCATAGATGCACAATTTCAATGTTCTGTCCACAGAGCCACTTGGTTTTCACATTTCCCTTAAAAGTTGCTCTTGTATGATGTTTTGATACCATTCCTTATTCATGTCCTTCGGTAAAACTTTAAGCGAACACAATCTCTGGATGAAAAGCGACTTCAGGTTGCTTCATTCATTTTCCTGATATTTCAAACTGAAGGGTAATACATTTAAGAAACTTTAACCGAGCCCTCTGAAGTCCAGTCCATGTACTTTAACTTGAATGACAGTGTGTCCTTGATGTTTTTTCTTGGAGAGAAGAGGCTTCTTTGGTGCCCTTCTTGACACCAAGCCATCCTCCAAAACCCTTTACCTCACTGCGTGTCCAGATGTTCTCACACCTGCCCTCTGCCATTTCTGAGGAAGTTCTGCACTGGAGGTGACCTGATCTCATAGCTGCATCCTCTTTAGTAGACAGTCCTGAACTTGCTTGACTTTCCTGGGTGCACCATTTTGTGATAAAGCATTTTTCATGGCAGGGAATAACTTTGCAGTTCATTTAAATTCATCTGATCACTCTTTACAATCTAGACCTACCATAAAAACTGAACCACCTGAAGTCCCGTGGTTGGCTCTATGAACACACACACACACACACACACACACACACACACACACACACACACACACACACAAAAGAATATATATACATAAAGAACCACAAAACTAGATAGATAACAAATAGATGGAAATACTATCCCTGATATTAATTTTCAGAGGGGAGCAAAATAGAGGAAAACATCAAATCAAATGTTCAGAAAAGATTTAGCCAGAGAAAAAAAATATTTGTGGAAAAAACAGCATTGAGAGCAGAAATAAAATAGATAAAAAAAACCCCCAAATAACACGCATCTAAAACACAGATTATAGCAACAGCTTTGTCACATACTTTATTTCCAAAACTGTAGCCATTTTTTGCATTTTAATCTTCATTTTAAAGGCTTATTTCCAAAACTAAAACTCGTACAGTGTGTAAGGCTATCCTAAGGTTATGAAAAAAAATTATAACAATGTTTCCAGGAATACCACTTGTTCTTAAAATTGTTCTTAGAGTTAAGAAAACATTACTCTTAACAAATTATTTGAGAAATAACAAATTTGTATACCTTTCTTTTTAAGAATAAAGTTAAAAAACGCACACATTTAAGAGTATGTCTTAGACATTATTATGAATCCTGTCCTAGGAGAATGGAACCTCTGAGGAGGAAAGACATGTGACTGGGAGAGTAGTGGGGATGCCGAGTTTACACAAGTAACGCTTCATCAAGTGCCAGTAAGCTTTGCTGATAGATCCTGTATGAGAAAATGTGTTGTGTCTTCAGTAGACAGTTCATGTGCAGAATGACTTTGGACTAGCAGGCTTGTAAGATGAAAAGAGTGTCCTCAGGCAGTGCCTGCATCGGAATACATTAAATTAGTCTCTTAGAGTGTCTGATATTACACCAGCCCTTAATAGCATATTTAATACCTTGCTGCTTTTATACCAGTTTACTGTTAGTCATTCCCCCTTTCCTGACACTGTAGGGGATTCTTTATCTTTATCTGGGTTTCTTCCTGCTTGGTGAGTATTTTTATAATTCATTTTCTGTCTCTTTTTAAACTGCTGCATCATTGGGCACACTAGGCTTGAAAGCAGGTGCTTCCTTTTGTAAAATAGGAGATTTTATTGACTGGGCAGGCCACTCTCACCAGGGCAAAATGCTAAATTCTGCTGTTTTAGACTCTCAACCATAAATTGCTATGACAAGGAACAAAGGAATCCTTTCTCGGTCATGTTTTACTTTCACCAAAGATTTTGTGCTCATTTATACTGAGATGCGGGTTAAATACCAGTCATTAATTACACATAGGATTTAAGAGGATTTGGGAACTTAAGAACTGTTGCAATCCCTGTGTTAACTTCAGCAGTAAGACGTCATTTAAAGTATGACACTGTGGATGTGAATGAGAGAAAGTTTGCAGGCAAATGCCTTTTG
The DNA here is from genome assembly GCA_033117975.1 of Parotocinclus spilosoma. NCBI lineage: Eukaryota > Metazoa > Chordata > Actinopteri > Siluriformes > Loricariidae > Parotocinclus > Parotocinclus spilosoma. The sequence continues at coordinate 357 of JAVSBV010136449.1, read as the reverse complement.
TTTAAGCTGTGGATTGGTACATAAATCCATCCATCCATTATCCTCTGCTTAATCCACATGGGGTCGTGGGCCAGCCGGTGCCCACCTGGCAACTCTGGGCGCAAGAGCAGGAACAACCCTAGACAGGGTGCAAATCCATCTCAGGGCACACACACAGTCACACACTAAGGGACACTTTAGAGACACCAAGTCTTTGGACCGTAGGAGGAAGCCGGAGTACAGACACGTACTCCCAGACACGTAAACTCACACAGACACGAGGAGGACATGCAGGCTCCACCCTGTGATTAAACTTGGGACCTTCTTGCTGTGAGGCAGTGGTGCTACCCACCGAGCCACCGTGCTGCCTGGTACATC
>JAVSBV010136431.1:0-16798 GCA_033117975.1 Parotocinclus spilosoma | reverse complement strand
TATATATATACACATATACATATATGTATGTATATATATACACATATATATATACACATATACATATATGTATAGATAGAACATACATATATGTTCAGATCTCACAATAAGCTACCTGAAATTAAGTGTAGAAGTGTAGAATTAGGTGTAAAGATTTAGTGGTCAGATTAGACCAAGACTGAACCTTTTTAACTAAAGTCCCAGCCACCAGCCAAAATGCATCTTATCAGCTATAAAGTATTGTGATGGCAACGTTAATTTGTGTGGCTGTTGTTTTTCAGTTGGTACTGGGCAGCTGCTCAGTTACAAAGCAGACATTAGTGCTGCTAAGTACTCCTCCTTGTAGCTCTAGACACTTTAAGATGGCCAGCACTACAACTGCACTAAACATACCACCAAAGGAGACAAGGCCAATTCAGAGAGGAAGGCTCATTTATTTGTGAATAACGCTAAAAAGTTAATTGTTGGTCGCCATGACATTTTACTGAACTTGAACATTTCTGTAAGAAATAAGTAGTGATAAGTAGGCACAAGTTGTCGACTTATAATCAAGAACTCGAAATGTAACCACACAAGTGATTAGTAATACACAACTTGAAATTCATAAACTGCAAAAACAAATATTACATAAAACGGCAGCATTAAAAGTGTAACCTTTTTTGCTCTTTTTGTTTCAAATTTTTTCTTTGTTTTCCAGTTCAAAGTATGCACATAATTTACTGTACATTGTCTACTTGTAAATGTTTGGGATTTGAAAAATGTAGCTAATTAACTGGTGTCAAGTGAAATTCTTTTAATTCTAAAAAATCAGAATATCATATCATTCTCATATTCTCATATCAGAATTTTTAGTTTGGAATAATGAGCAATGAATTAGTTGTTTTTTGTTTGTTTCATATTTAGATTTTATTTTGTGTTTCTGTGTGTGTACAGTACTGAACTATAAAATTACTGCCCATTACTAGGAAGAAATAAATGGTTCAGAATAGTTGCGTTTTTCTTGTTACATGAATGTCGTAATGCATTATGTGTAAATAAAGCTGGAAAAAAATATTTATCATGGGTTTAGATTTCAGGCTGTATGACAAACAGATGTCAAAGTGGTTTGATAATTTTCTGTAGGAACTGTAGAATTTAGGTTATAACAGTTAGTATTTACAATATGTTGACAAAATGTACTGGTTGTTCAGGTACTCTGAAAACAGTTGTGATAAAGAAAAGCTACACACTCCATTGTGTCTGTTTTTCTTCGATAGGTTGAGGCGACAGCAGAACCCCACTCTGTTTGGCAAGATGAGGACATCTTCCTTGTCGCGGTTCTGCCCCGATGATCCTGAAAACCCCCCCAGCGATCCTGATGAAGAGGAATCGCTGCAGCTTCAAATCCCCTGAGCTCAAGCTCATGAGAATATACAGACAATCAGGATACCAAATTTCAAACCCTGCTCTATTCTGTTCAGAAATGGGACCAACAAGCAGGCCAGCACATTCAGACCAGAGGACGTGGACTCTGGACCAAACAGTTTCTGACCTGATTTGTCTCTGACATAGCAGCTGATGCCAGCAGTTCCCTGTGCATGAAATAAGAGTTCCACCAAGGAAGCTGAGAGCGCTATGAAATTAGTGTCAAATACATTTTTATGACCCTTTATTTACTTTTTTTTTGCTTCTTCGGTTCCTCTGTTTGGAGACTTCTCCAGAGCTGTCTGTAATTCAGTTACACATTCCTATACCCCTCAACTATTAACCATTTCCTCTACTGCCTATTTGAAATGTTTTACATATATAGTTCCCTTTTCCTTTTTTTGTCCCTCATAAAAAGCCCACTCTTTGTGTTGAGATTTCCCAGATAACCCATTAAGAAAGTATTTATGCTTCTTCCATTCTGAGGATTTTTTGTTTCATTAAGGAGTGCACACTGGGCTCATGTACTGCAGCAGCCCCACGTTAATGTTCATGTGAAATTACTTAGGTAGACATTACCCAGCTCCACTATATTTTCCCTGGTGCCATTTCAGGTGGATTTTCTGAAGAGATGGGTAATGGGGGTGATTTGAAAGGGTGCAGTGGGACTTTTCTCCTGGCAGTATTACTGAACTCAGCATTAGTTGGCTTTTGAAGGTACAGCTTCACATTAAGGAAACATCTTAAACACTGTTGTTTCTATTTAAGCAATAACAGTAATCATCTCCTAAGAGACTTTACCATCAGGACCAATTCAGACTTATCTTCAATGGGGACCATTTTACTGATCATACTGAAAAATATTTATAATTTGTTTTTTATAAAATGTGTTCTGTATTACAGTGTTTATTATTTAGCACTATAAACATTGTGTGTGTATATGTATATAAGTCTCTTGCATGTCTTTTAATGGTCACAACTGCTGGTCTTTTTACCTGCTTATTAACTCCTTTTTAATTACTTACTTTATCACATTTTTTATTCGCAGTCCAGTTTAAAAGTGTGCAATCACATTTCATTTAGCTAAGCTTAATTTAAAGAAGCACTGCTGATGAAAATTTAGTGGCTCCATTAAACTTGTTGTGTTAAGCTAGGAAGCACAGCAGTGGCAGTTGAAGTCAGATCAGCACTGTCTCACAGGCTGATGTTAGAGCCGTTTAATGCGACTGGATGAAATGTCTGCCAGGGCTTCAGATGGGGATAAAGAGCCAAATCAAGCGTAAATAGTGTTCAGTACCTGGGTCACAGAACTAATCATTATTATGTGATGCTGTGTTTTCAGAAAATATAAATTGTAGAAGAAGATGCTATCTAGATAGATATCACTTTCAGTAGCGGATCCAATCTACTTCATGTCAGAGGTAGGTCAGTATAAAATTGATAATTTTATAACCCAGTATCTGCTATTTCATGCTGTCATTCGCTTAGACTTTGTCCATTCAAACATCTATGGCATATCGAAGACAAATCTATAAACTAGTTTGTTTAGTGGATCTGTTAGAAATGTGGTTTTAAGCTTTATTATTGACTCGCCTACATTCTCTCTACATTACAGATGCTTTTTAAATGGCATACACACACACTTTCAGAATGCAACAGTTTCAAGTCTTTGGTCTTTAAACTCCAATTGTTGGCTAAAATATACATTTTCTCTGTGGCTAAAATGTATTCACTCAAATATCCAAAAACACCCACTGAAATATCCAAAAGAAAACATCGCTCTCCAGACACACAAAATGTAGAGTGATGTAAGATAATATGGAACAGCACGCTAGCTAATCTGGGATAAGTATTCATTTAATACTAAACAATTATGAGAGCAACAGAATTATTAGTTGAGCGTGACACTTTTGGGCCAAATATTAGAATAATAAATCATAAACCACAACATACAACTCAAACTATATTAGTTGTCTGAATTTCTTTGTTGAAACATGGCCGATTTGTGAGACATTGTGATTTACAGCTTACATTTAGTTTGAGTGGATCAGACAGAGTGGTACACGACTGATATTGGTATTGACTGTTAGGGTTGACTGTTGTTAATTCTTCTTTTGCAAAGTAAAAAAAAGACAAATTCTTAATCTAAACAGCAACTATTTGTGAGCAGTTAATTCATAAAATGAGTAATTATACAATAAAATTTTCTTGATTTTTATCACATTGATTGTTGTTTGTAACGTGTATTTCTCTATCCTAATTAACAGTGGATGAAAAGATGAACTAAAAAAACTCATGTACTGTCCCACTTAACCTGAAATACACTGTCACATCATCAGTTAAAGTAAAAAATACAGATTTCTTGAAAAATAATGACAAATAACATGTTGGAAATATACTATACAGAAATAAAACATGCCCATTTAATAAATGTGAATAGCCAATTATGAAATGCTTGACAAATATTTTAGTTACGAATAAGAATTTTATGACGCTTTTTACATTCTGGTTTATATGAGACATTTAATTATAAAGTGCATCCGTGAACATAGTGATCATGGCAGAGCAATTAAAATTATTTATATAAAGTCAGCAGAAGCAGAATAAAGTCTTTAAATCTTGTTCTGTTTTTGGCTTGATAAGAGCCAAATCTCTGCCTTCAAACTTTTCTTCCACTTTCTCTAACCAGCAGATATGCATTAATTTGCATGCATCTTTAATTTGTGTTTTCTGAATAAAACAATAAAATAAACAAATATTTGATACAGTAATTATAGGTCACTCATCTATTGTCTCTGGAGGTCGCTAAATGACTGCTGATCTGCTGCTCCTCAAACTGAATGCAGCTGTACTAACCAGCATAAGATGGTGCCGATTTTTAATAACTTTTTTATTTGTATTATCATTGAAATTACAAATTTTGACTCCTTTACACAACCTTGATCCTGCCAATACATTGATTTGTAGGTAAGTGGAACACCCTTCTGAGTTGCGCTTGAGCAGGCAGTTGTGAGCCGGGAATAAAGAAGCATTGGGCTACATTAAAAGTGCTTTTTAAATGCCATGCACTCTCGAAGAGTGCACCAAGTTCAAGTCTTTGTTTCCTGAGCTCAGTTTTTGCGCTAAAAATGTCTTTTCTCTGTGGGTAAAATTTTGGTGCGTCCTCAGACTTGTATGAATAAACATAAGACCACAACTTTATATTATATTACAATATTACTTTATAATATGAGACTACTAAAAAATGAAAATCTTGCTCATTGCTTCAGAACGTTCAACACAGTGGCTTGGCTGGTCATACAGTGGGCAGCCCTGGATCATTTCTTTGTGGAGTTTGCATGTGTTCCCCATGTCTCTGAGAGTTTACGCCTGGTTTTCTTCCATGGTCCAAAGACAAGTTAGATAAATTGGAGAAATTACATTGGCCTCGGTTGTGTTTTTTTTTACTGATTGAACTGCCTTGTTCCTGTCATGAATATAGCCAAGCATGCTGATGTGACAATAAACAAATAAAATATAGCTTTATTTATAGATTACCTAACCTTCCAAAACAGCCTTAGTATCAAATATATTATTAATACATATTTTGATCAATGTTACTAGTTCTTGATTTAACTCAATAATATGTATACGCTTGTCTTGCTGACTGGCTCAAATGTTTGTATTGCTAGTACCAGGCCAGGCCCCCTTTTTGTCTTCAGGTCTGTCTTAACTCTTCATGGCATATATTTTACAAGGTGCAGAAGAAAACGTTCCTCAGAGTTTTGGGGTTTTCTTTATCTGCAGCGCAGATGCTGCAGATTTGTGGGGTGCACAGTTATGATGTGATGCTCCTATTCCACCATATCCCAAAGGTGCTCTATTGAGTCAAGATCTAAAGACTGGGAAGGTCGTTTTTTAAACAGCAAATTTAAGTAACCAGTTGGAGATGATTTCAGCTTTGTGACATGTTATGTGGAAGATGGCCACACTGTGGTCAAAAAGGCATGGACATAATCAGAAACAATATACAGGTGTGTAATCTTTGATACAAGGAAGGATGGGTCATTGCTTTCATGCTGTTTAAGTTAAATTCTGACCCTACCATCTAAATATTTCAGCTGAACTAGATACTCATTTCCCATTGTCGTAGTTGACAGGAGTGGCACCCAGTAGGCCTTCTGCTGCTGTAAGTGTTGAGCATTCAGATAGACTCTACTTGGTTTAGTGCTTATATTAGTTACTGTTGCCTTTATATCAGCTTGAACCAATCTAACAATTATCCTCTGACCTCATAAAAAATGCATTTTTGCCCTGAGAACTGGAGCTCACTGTAGATTTTCTCTTTAATCGCTGTAAACCATAGAGATGGCTATTAATAAAAATCCCAGTAGATCATCAGTTTCTGAAATACATAGACCCAGCCAGTCTAGCACCAACAACCAACTCCTTGTTCTTGGTTTAAACTCCAGCAGGTTGCCTATTTGCCTTGACTTTCTGTCATGTGATTGATATTTGTGTTAAAAGTTAGTTTACAGGTATATCTAATATGAAATATGATATAAAAACATTAAAAACTAAAATATTAACTATGTATTAAGGATTAGTTATTAATTGTGTTAGCTTGTGTATTAAAAATAATTGTATATTAGAAAGTGATCCACAATAATGATGTTGCTTTGCTCCACCGTGAATTATGAAGCTGAGTCAGCTGTGCAAAACTCTAGGCAAACACCATTCAGGGATGTAACCCTGCAGCCTGCAGTATTTTTATTCCTCCATTTGGCACTTTATCAAACCTTAAAGGCTTGTTTTCTTTGTGTTTTATATCTTATTTGTGTTTCTGCTGCTGAGTTGTTGTTAATTATGTGTAATGGCTTAGTTTGGCTAGGCGCATGTCAGCAACTCATTGCAGCGATTTGGACCCAGCAGGGAAGCTGCAGATCCTGAGTGATGTTGATAGGTCAGCAGAAATAAGCCATTCAAGCTAAAGAGCTTGTTAGATCAGGCCAAGCTTTTCAATCTGCTATTATAAACCTATATAATTCTAAAGGTGCAATGTTAAAATTGTAATTAATCACCACCCCACTCTGAAGTATACTGACTGTATACATATTCCTACTGTGTTTTAATTGTATATGTCAAATGCAATGAACCAAAGTACGCAAAACAACTGTTATTCTACATATTACAGAATAGTCAAGTAAGATAATTTATATAACAACTTTTACAATAAAGCATTGCCTCAAAGCAACAAGCATCAAGGCCCACAGCTTGGGCAAGCCTAGGTTGAAAATTGCAAGGGACAGTTTCCTAAATGTGTTGAGGAAGAAAGCTTAGCAGGGCCAAGATTTAAAATGGGAACCAAATTGAGTGATGTTGTATGTAAAAATGTAATAAAATTAAGGAAGATTAACTTATTAGAGGACTGGTGTACAATTTGTGAATTATGTGGACTGGTCATTTGACTGATATACTATGGAGCCATATATTTGATGGGGAGTCAATGCATAGATACAATGACTGATGAAATATTGACTTGTTTTATTGTCACAGTTGGAAGCATGGAAGCAAGCTCATGCTGTAGTGGACATAAAGAAGACCGACTGCCTCCCATATAATGTGAATTACAATAATCTAGGTTTGTTGTGATAGGTTGGATGTGATCCCACATCTGCCAAGCTGTTACAGTTGGGTCCTTGAGCAAGGCCCTTAACCCTCAATTGCTTGAATTGTAAGACTGTATGAAATGTAAGTCGCTCTGGATAAGGGTGTCTGCTAAATGCTGGAAATGTAAATTTAAATGATACCTCGAGATCCTTAAAGGTAGTGATGAATCTTAGCTTGGCAAAGAGTCTCAGTTGACAAATAATTTCCATACAACAGTCAATTTAAGGTGTGAATCAAAAATAATGCTGAGGTATTCTGCACAACTGGGCTGATTAGATAAGCAAAGACTCACCAGTCATTTGGCATGCTCTCTATTGGACCCAAAATAACTACATCAGATCTGATCTCATTAAGCTGAAAAAGTTATTTTGCTAACCATTACTTGACATGTGTAACACAGTTAAAAATGTTGTTAAAAGAGTGTTTATTCCCATCTTTACAGGTATCAACAATTTAATATTTTGTTTTAATTTTCTCCCAATAGAAGCAGATATAATCAAATAAAACAGTACCCAAAACAGACCCGAGTAATCAATTAGTAACAGTAACAGGATCTGAAGATAATGTCCAATTACCCATCTGAACAGCAAACATTTGGGTTTTTTTAGGTAAGAGAAAAAACAACCCAATGCTTTCCCCTGAATTCGTACAACTAAAGTGAGATGCTTTAATAGAATATTATGATCAACTGTATCCAACACAGCCGTGAGATTAAGCATAATTAAAATGGCTAAAAGCAGCTACAAGTTAGTTCAAGTAGAGCTAACTTAGTACTATGATGTGCCCTGAAATCTGATTGAAAATGTTTTCTGATAAATGAGAGGGCAGCTAAGAGCACAGGTGTTGTTTTGTGTGCGAGCGTGCTTGTGTGTGTGTGTGTATATAACTAGTTATAATATAACCATGTGTATAGATATAACCTTGTGTGTGTCACAGAAATGGCCACTGATGCCGATAGCGACATTAAATAAAACAAATAAACAAACAAACTTTGCACTATTTTTATAAATACGCCCCAGGTCTTTTGCTAAATTCTCAGTTACTTCATCAGTTGCTTAATGCAAGGATGTGTTGCCTATATTTTCGCAGATAAATTGTTGTACTTCTAGACTGAATTTGTTGAAAGGGTGACATCCAATGGTACTACCAGTGGATTTCCAGGAAGTTTATCCTAAACTGTCACCCTTGACATTTTTGTATCTCTATTCCTCAGGTTTTAATAGCCTGAATATATCATAATATATGTCTCTTCACCTTTTCTACCCATGTGTGACCAGTGCTGACAATGTCTTTCCCTGCAATGAAGCAAGACCCTAGCTGACACTCTGCTGTCTAATGTAGTGTGCCCTCAGCTCTACCTGCACTCAAAGCTAATGTTGCATGTCTTTGCCTGAAACGGGCCAAGACTAAAATAACAGCCTCCCTTCTACAAGCTATTTTAACAACCTCCAGTTATACCTGCACTAATCTATTTCTGATGTCTATACTGAACTGAAGCATGTGCATGGTAAAGGGCCACTTTTAAGAAGACAGAATTTCAAACATTTACATTGTCTTAATTGAACATTAAGACTCTTGCAATTATTAAAATGATTTTAAATATATGGAAGGAAGAATGAAAATGTATTATGTGTAACCAAATCTATGAGTAAGTCTGAAAGACTAGCTTAAGCAATATTTGCTACCAGGTATTGCAAGTGTGCATTTTAGTGATGAACGCCAATGTAACATAAGGCTAGCAGAATTACTTCATATAACTAGATATATAACTAGACACTTGCTATTGCATCACCAATGCAGCATACACTCACAGATTACTTTATTAGATACATCCCTATGTTTTTACAATCAGTGTGCATTTTATCAGTTTCACTTACCATATAGAAGCATGTTGTAGTTCAACAATTACAGACTATTGTCCATTTGTTTCAGTACTTTGTAAGTATCTTTTCAGTTCGGTGGATCATTCTCAGCACTGCAGTGACACTGATGTGGTGATGGTATGAGTTGATCAAATACAGCAGTACTGCTGAAGTTTTTATACACCTTGTTGTATCCAAAAATATTCAGCCACCAACATCCTGTAGACAGCATCCTGTGAGCACTAATGAAAGATGATTAACACAAACTGTGCAGCAATAGACAAACTACTGTCTCTGATTTTACATCTTATACGATACAACCCCAAATCAGAAAAATGTAGTGCAGTACTGAAATGCATTACAAAAATGCTAAACGTTTCTTACATGACATAACTTTCAGTTTATTGCAGACAATATGAACCTAAGATATTTTGCGTTTTGTCTTGTCAGCTTCATTTAATTTGTTATTAAAGCATCCATTCCTGCATTTCAGGCCATTCCAAAAGAAGGTTGTAATGAGAACAATTTACAGCTAGTAATTAAAATATATAATAATAATAATAATAATATGATTTTAAACAGGTGATGTGAACAGGTGATTGTAGTCCTGATCTGGTACAAAATCTAAATCTAGGAAAGGCTGAGTGTTTGATGAGCAAAGATTTAAGTTCATTATTCAAAGTGAAAAGGAATGGTAACATTACAAAGTGGTAAATTTGTTACCGTTCCAATTTTTGTGGTAATTTGTTGCAGGCATGAAATACAGGAATAGATGTTTGTTAACAAATGTAATTAAGCTGACCAGACAAAAAAATATCAAGTTAATACTTTCTGCAATTAAATAAAAGTAAATGTAAGAAACACTGTTTTTATATGCATTTTCCACACTATCCCAACATAATTTGGGGTTGTAGATCTGCCTAATAGCAGCAACACTGCCTTATCTGATCCACTCATACCAGTAGATCACACACTAATACACCTCCGCCACATCAGTGTCACTGCAGTGCTGAGAATGATCCTCCACCCAAATAATACTTGATCTGTGGGCATCCTGCCCATTAGAGAACAGAGCATTTCCAAAGCTTCATGAGCTATTAACCATGCATTTTTAATGAATGCACCATACCATCTGTCTCTAAGAGAACCATTTTTGAACATGTTATCTGAGATAACACAGATGAAAAATAATCAAAAAACACTTTATTCCACTTCACCTTTTTGTATGTGTTGCATTTAGCTACTAAAATCAGGGCCTTGAGACTCAGATTTATTCTTTGACTACTTTGTCAGCATGACAGAATTTAATGGGTCGTAGATTTTGGCATGGATTAGTCACACTGACTTTTATCTCCAGTCCAACACAAGTCTTATAAGCTCGCCTAATTACAGGACTGCACTGTTTGAACCTTCTCATACACAATACCAAATAATGTTTAAGGCATATTTGATTGCCAGGAATAGAGAACATTTCAACATCACTGGTTATCAAATATTCCTTAAACATTGTTTCATATATTTGATTACACACACACATATATATAGACAAGCTATTTAGAGCCAGACATAAATAATGGTTTGAGCAACAGCATTTTGCTACTTTAAAGTCTCATGCTTGCAGTACATCAGGAAGGTGTAGCTAATGAGGTTTTCCATTGCCAAAGCAATAGCTGAGAGCTAACTTAGTATTTTAGGTTGCTGACTTTCTGTGCCTTTAATATCACAGTGTATGATTTGGCATATTCTTGTTGCCTGTGTATCTTTGGCTCTTGTCAATATTATTATATGTATTTACATTTAGATTTACGTCATTTTTTATGAACCAAAAATTGCAGCTTGGCAAAGGTGGGATTTTAACCCTGGGCCTTCAGATCCAGAGTCCATAACTTTAACCATTAGGATACCACAGTAGCTATTTTATCATATCTATTTTTGCCTCATGTATATATAGTTTTACGTCATATCCTCTGTTTTCATATGAGCTTCTTGATATAGCCTAATTTCATCTCATCACCTATTCTGCTTATCCATTTCAGGGTCACAGTGGCAGGAGGGAAAGCAATGAAGCCCAGGCATCACCAACTGGGGCTCCATTTCCCCTTCAGCTGGTGGGTTCACACAAATTCAATAATTTTGTATTCTCTTTATTTTATTAGAGTCTATAATATTATTATATTTAGTGCATTTATTGTATTTTCTAGTATGTTTCCTCACTTAGATTTTGTTTCACTTAATATCAATTTTAATTAATCTTAAGTTAATTTTCTTTTTGCATATAACATTTAGGCTGCCCGAGGAGATTTTATCACTTGCACTGCATGTCCATTGCTTTTGATAGTGGCTAGCATTCTGACTGGTCTGCAACTACACAGGCCCATACTCAGCAGGGTGTGATGCACTGTGTGTTGTGTCAAATTCCCCCTGTAACCAGAAAAAAAGTTGACCTTGTGTTATTTTTGCCCACGCACATCTTCAAAATCCAGTGTTAGTGACTAATCCCATAGTGTTCTTAAAGGAATAATCAACAGTGAACTCTGGCATTACAGAACAGATTTGTATTATACATATTTTTATTTCTATTTCAATTTTTGCAATTTTTATTTTCTATTTTTTAATTACATGATTTTAGGAATCGCATACCATAGACTCTAAATTGGTTAGTTAGGCTGGAAATCATGGAATATATATACAGGTATATATCTATATAATATATATCATATATATATAATATATATCTAATATATCGAATTAGCCTACACAACTATACCATGTGCATATTTGTTAATTAATAATTAATTTTTGAAGCTGCATGCACTAAAAAGAGTTAGTAGTAAAATTAGCTGTAATACACCAAAGTCTAGAAAACAGTATATTCCATTGAAAAAGATAATCATATATATTTAGTTACCTTACAGGTACACAATTAGAGTCTCATGAATGATCACACAATTGGCCTCCTTTCTCACTTCTAGTCCTTCCTGCAGGTGGTGGTGTAGTGTATTAAACCACTGCATCACACATTCATTCATATAATGTAAATGACAGACCCCTAAATTTTAATGCTGCCACTGTTAAAACCTCCAAGTCCTCTTGTGACTTAACCTAAACCCTGAGTTTATTACTACTACTACTACTGATGTTATTATTCATTTAATCATCCATTTTCTTATCCACGTAATCCTAGTCAGGGTCTCAGGAAAGCCTGTTCTTCTTCTTCTTCTTCTTATTATTATTATTATTATTATTATTATTATTTGCATTTTCTGAAAAGCTACTTATCATATTTAAAATTTATGACACCTGTTCTTAAAAAAAATTCAATAGGGTTCATTTGCACTCTCAGATGTTTTCCTCTCATTAAGCAGATGTTACTCTAATACTATTGGCCTTGCACTGGGTGGGTAAATCACCTATGCTGAAATCATCAGTCTACTGTAGCATTTAAGCTGCATCACCTTGCCTTCTTTAAAAAAAAAATCTTAAGGTTGTTTTCAGGGGTGAAAGCAGTTTTAAATTATTACCGGTATTTCTACCACAACCTTCATCTCATTATGTTGCTCACCTCCCCCTGTCTTCATGCATCCCTAAAAAATACAATTTGAAGGGCTGTTCATTGTGTACATACACATTTTAGAATGTCTGCATTTTCTATTAAACTTTTAAGTAATTGCTCTCTGCATTATTTAGGTGTATCTTTCTATAAAATCATGTACATTTCTGGGTAGTTGTAAGTTGTTTTTAAAGTGTAAGTGAGTGCAATGCTGTACACATGTTTAGAAAAGGCATCTCACTTCCAAATTGTGGAACACTTGATATCAGTCAGCTGAGGCACAGGACGCTTGCACTAAACTTCCCGTAAAACAGTAATGAATGCCAGCCGGGCTTCGTCTGGCACAGATCAAAACACAGCATGGACAGTTCAGAAGCAATTCAGAACAACTTGACCATTAATATGTAGATGACGTTAATAGATGTGTTTTAACCGTGACTTGTTTTGAATGTGGCAGTTGCTGTACCCTGTTGCCAGTATGTCGTACTGCCACTCAAACTTTTAGCAGAATGCAGTTCCAAACCGTTCTGGCCTACATTCACCCCTGGTTGTTGTCACATAAATATTTACTTGTGTAAAGTACAAAGCAATACAGGAGACCAAACTAGAGTGCATACAGAGCCCTTTACTGTGAAGGCGATCTTCATAGCTACTGCACATGGAATAAAAATGTTTTTAAAAAATGGTATTATGAACCATTATTTAGAGAATTTATTTTTCGAGGAGTAGTTGGATTGTATGAGATTGACCAGCACTTTTTTACAGCTGCACTATGCTTGAATTGCTTCATACTAAACCTAGAAGAACTTTTACTTTTAAGTAAATTTTCTGGGATTTCACTGCATAATGTAATTCCCACAGTCATAATCACAGGGACATTGTCTGTTAAAGCTTAAATTTTAATCTAGCTTAAATTTAAAATTGCTTGTGACAATTTAAAGTCTCTATCACATATGTATTATACTTTTTGGCTGAATAAATATGGTCTGGATGTAAAAGGCTGAAGGCAACTTTTCAAAGAGAGAGGATACAAGTGCTTTATATTTTAACTTTGGGTTTTGATACACACCCAACACTCCCATTACCAATAATGGAATCTTTAAGTCTGCATCACAATCAGAAGGAAACTTTTGGTGTTTTTTTTAAAACTTAGCACAAATATTATTCAGAAGTCTTTTTCAGGTGAGATTATTTACATCGAAACACCAAACACCAAGTTTCTGAACACATTTTTTTTTCTTTTTGCACACATTTTTTTTTCTATCATTTTCAATTTCACTGCTACCTCAACCTAAGACACTGCACAGTTCACTGCAAAAATCGTCTTTTTATTCTTAACTGATTCTGCCTTGAAGATGCAAGTAGGCAGTTGATCTCTTTGTCTTGACCTTGATATATGATGTATAAAGTAGGTGCAATACACTGTCTGTATTACAGATTTTTAAAATGATTAAACGACATCAGCCCACAATGAAAGAATATCAAACAAATAAGGCAAACCTTTTTTCTCTCTGTTTTCCCTGGTTCTGAATGTTCCCCTGTAGGCAACTGAGATATTTGAATCTGCTGCTTCAATACATCATCTTAATGTGCCCCACATTTACAGTGCTGGCATCATATCAGTAATGCATGTTAGATCTGGAGAGGTCTGATAGCCCTACTGGGTTGGCATTCAGGTTTGCGGCTCTTATGTGGAAGGCCCCAGGTGGACTGTAAATACTTATATGCAGCACATTACTGGAATTGCACTGTACTTCCACAGAGCTATATATCATTTTATAGCATCCAAGATAGATTTTCGGAACTCTTGATTTTGTGTGTATCAGGGGCTGCACTAACAGTGCTTTAGAATAATTTAAAGACATAAATTAGGCATGAAAATACATTGTATGTCATGTCTGTCACAGCATAGCATTCAAGTAGACAGAAACTGCACTATGGTTTATAACTCAAGTTTTGCTTTTTGGCGTACAAGGAAACTAGTAACAAACATATTAAGACTAAACTAAAAATTAAATATTACTAAGTTATGGATGGATAACTAATGCAAATCATCACTAGAGAGGGTGGATCGTACTGAAGATTTTTACATGCATAATCCAAAAGTATCAGTGCCATCAACTCAATACAGTGATGCCTGAAACCCTTATGTTCCAAGCATTTTTTTTATTCTCTATTTATTTAATCGTATTAACCAAAAATGTTTAATATGTTAAGTGTGTGTTACTTAAGACCAATGAAACTGATGGATTATTCGTTGCGTCCATGGCCACAAGAGACGAGAGGTTATTTAAATGTATGTTAAACCTTGAAGGCTGCTCAGTTACACAAACACCAGAAAATTAGGTGTCATATATGATTTAGGCCTCTCTTTTGATGCAAACTTTTGCAACATTTTTAGAATTGATTTATTTCAACGACATTACATTGCTACACTTGTTTAGATGATTATTAGTGTAATGCTCTATTAAGTGGATTCTCTAGCAAGTCTGTAAACAAAATTGAGTTAGTTCCGAATCACGTGTGTCAAGTGTTAACTAAAATTAGAACATATTTACCAGTTCTGCACATGGCAGTTACATCCAGCATTGATGACAACATACTTATTATACTTACTTATAAAGCTCTACATGGTCTAACCCCACAATATGTTTTACAACCTTGGGGCGCCAAACTGATATAGTGAGAGCTGCTGAAATTGATAAATTAATTTAGTCTGTTCATCTCTTAATAGATTATAAAGTAGGTCAGTCATGTCCAGTATCATCACAAAAAGAACACAGTGCAGCTATTGTTTATTGGTGGAGTAATTTAAGGTCACAGCACTTTCACAATGTATTAATCTATTTATTAATTATAACACCATCTCAGGTATGCTATTCAAACTAAAATTATTCATTTGTTACTGTGTAATCAAATGAATCCATTTAAGACATTCGGGTACCTTAATATAGACAACAAAAGCGTAGACATAACATATGCCTAAAACTTTGATAATTCAATACATATTCATGTAAAAGTTTACAACAGAAGCAACACTCCGTGAAGCAATATAAATCCCATAAAATATCAAATTGATCATATTTGCCCCCACCTGGAATCATTTTAGCAATCTTGCCCACACACTTGGACTAATTTCATAGTCCTGCTCTGCTCTTGCATCTGGGATTGGCCTTTTAAGATAATATAATTTTGCTGCTTTGATGTCCGTTCTGGTCTGGATGCTGAAAATCAGGCCCAAAGCATGGTACTATCACCACCTTATTTTACACAAGGGATGAGGTTCTTATGCTGGAATGCAGGGTTTTTCTTTATTTCTTCCAGAAATACTGTTTTTCATTGAATACCAATAAGCTCTGTTTTTTTCATCCATCCACAAAACATTTTTCCAGTAGGCTTTCTCCTTGCAGCCTTGGCATTTGCACATTTGTTGCATTCTCCTGATGACAAACCAATGAACATTAGGCAAATGTAAGAAAGGAATTTAGTTGCTTAGAACACCTAAACCCTGAGTTTCTTTGTGGCCTTACAGACCATTACCTGCCTTGCACTTGGAGTGATCATTTTTCCCATCCACTTCTTGTGGAAAATAACAATGTGTTTCAAACACTTTAGAGATGATTT
Source organism: Parotocinclus spilosoma (assembly GCA_033117975.1). Taxonomy (NCBI): domain Eukaryota; kingdom Metazoa; phylum Chordata; class Actinopteri; order Siluriformes; family Loricariidae; genus Parotocinclus; species Parotocinclus spilosoma. The sequence goes on along the minus strand of JAVSBV010136431.1, from coordinate 709 downwards.
TGTTACCCTTTCCACTCTGATGAGTAGTACTACAGCATCCAAGCACAGTCTCTGTCTTAAGACCATAAACGAGAGGCTTTCATCTCAGTCTCGACCTCAGTTGGTCTTGTCCTGGTCTCAGGGTAAGGTGGGGTCCAAAACTGTTGTTAAGACCAGACAAGTCTAATGCATCTGTCTAATGTAACACTAATGCTAACACTAACGCTTTTCTACCATTTCTGAATGTCAACAGTCCTTTCGTAGAGATTCAATTGGTCCTTTCTTTACATGCCTAAATAAAATCTGCTCTCAGATTGACTAACAGGGAAAACATGTTACTGCTCTTCTCATTCAGTACCCAATCAATGAACACATTTTATTGTCTGACCTTAAGTTTGTAAATGTGCCTTTTTGGTTTACTTTACCACAAAATATGAAATTATACCCTTTGGTTATATGAAGCACAGTGAACTTCTATGCAGAACTTAAAAAGAAAAATTCAGTTGCATGTAAAATCCTTTGAACTTTTTTTAGTAACAGAGCTGACAGGGATCCACATCTACATTACATTTCCTTAGTTTGACTATATATATATATATATATATAAAGACTATATAAAGACTATATGACTATATTTAGACAATATTTAATGTAATATTTTACTAAATATATGATAATTCTATTATTTATTAATACTACATACATACATATACACACACACATACATATA
>JAVSBV010136430.1:0-31121 GCA_033117975.1 Parotocinclus spilosoma | reverse complement strand
AAAATTACCTGAAGAGAGCTGGGACTACAGTCTCAAAGATGACCGTTAGTAACACACTACACCCTGCTCACGACTGCAAATGTTAAGTCCTGTTTTGCCAAAGTCCTTTTGGATGATCCAGTAGAAGATCTGGCAGAAGGTCATGTGGTCAGATGAGACCAAAATGGAGCTTTTTGGTATAAAACACTGTGTGGAGAAAGCAGAAGGATGAGTACAACCCCATGGACACTGTCCCAACCGTGAAGCATGGGGGTGGAATTCATCATACTTTGTGGGTGCTTTACTGGAAAGCGGACAGAACGACTACAACGTATTGAAGGGAGAATGGATGGGGTCATGTATCCTGAAATTTTGGCCACCAACCTCCTTCCCTCAGTAAGAGCATTGAAAATGGGTTGTGGCTGGGTCTGCCAGCATGACAATGACCTGAAACCCATAGCCAGAGCAACTAAGGAGTGGCTCTGTAAGAAGTATTTCAAGTGGCCTAGCCAGTCTCCAGACCTGAACCTAATATAAAATCCTTAGATGAAGCTGAAACTCAATGTTGCCCAGCGACAGCCCCAAAACCTGAAAGATCTGGAGAAGATCTGTATACAGAAGTGAGAAAAAAAATCATGGTCAAGAACTACAGAAAACTTGCGAAATCGGCAATGTATCAAATACTTATTTTCCCCACAGTACATGGCGAATTGAAAAATCTGACTATGATAGGATTCAAGTCCATGTAAACACACTCGCCTGAACCATGATCAGAATTAGAGAATGGCCACTGCTGCAGAAAAGATAACTAACATTTTTGGAGGCTCTAGTCTTCTCTTCACTGTGAATGACTACAGCACACCTGCAACCACAGGCATCACTAATTTCCCTTATACTGCCCTGGTTTGATCTTTCACAGTCCTGTAACTGTAGTTGTGTTCATAGCCATAACTTTGTCTACAGTGATTTTCCAGAGATTCTAGTTATTTTCCGTATTCTCAACTTTAGGGATAAACGTTACCCGTTTTGCAGTGTGATAGGGGACATTTTTAATTTAATGATATTTGCAGGCTGGCTGGGAGATTCTCGTGTGGATGGAACCGCATGTTGCTGACTAAGGTTTTGATAATCATTCACCCTGCTATGTAGCTGTAAGAAGCTCAACGTTGGCACGGTGGTTTGGTGGGTAGCACTGTCACCTCACAGCAAGAAGGTCCTGAGTTTGATTCCCAGGTGGAGCGGGTTGGCTACTTTCTCTTTTGAGTTTCATGTCCTCCTTGTGTCTGTGTGGGTTTACTCTGGGGGCAGAATTTTTGTGAACAGTATATATATATATATATATAATAAATTAAGTATATAAGTATGTGTATATACACTAAGTATAAATTTAGTATATTTATAAATTAAACATGCTCATATCACTAAAGAGAACACGACATGCTCCTGAGAAAATCTTAGTCTAGCCTTTTGATTCTTTCTGCTGATGAGAGGCTTACTTATTGCGCCTTGAGCTTCTACAACTACAGCAAGACAATGTTTGAAAGAGTCAGAGCTTTACACTGTTGAACAGAACTGGTGTGGGTCCTCATTAAGAGTCTCTGCATTATCCTGAACTCTCTGCAGTTGTCTTATGTGGACAACCAGCCGTTTTGGTGGAGGGATTAAATGACTTGGTGTTATTGAAAAGATACAATATTCTACTACTCAGACTTGGAATGAGCAGTTTCTCTGGCAGTGGCTGCAAGGTTCATTCCTTTGGCCTTCATTTAACCTCCTGAGACCCAGACTTTGCTTGGTGTGCATTTTTAATTTCGAAATAATTATTCAAAGTAAATTTGAATAATTATTCTAAGTATTCAAAATAAATTTGTCTTTGTACAAGAAGCTGCAAAAAACAATGTCCTCTATGGGTACTTGATCTTTACGGATGTTGTAGCTTTCTATTATTGCTAATACTGCAGACATGTAATATCCACATATGAGGACGCAGGGTTTCAGGTTATACAACCTGCTGGCATAGGGTTCAGCCGACTTAGAGCCGATACATACGGTTTTGATCAGGGTTCTTTACGTTTTTTTGTTTCAATGTTTGGTTTTATACTCCACTTCAGATAATTTTTACAGTATGAAATATGTTTCAAACTGCTCTTCCCTTCCCATCAGGATAACTCAAAGATATAAACAGGGACTTTGAAATGTAGACATTTGTAGGTTGTTCTCTCGTTATGATCTTCACTATATTCAGGATAAAACATATAAAAGAAATAATGCTAAATTGCTAGTGAATCAATGTAGACTTTAGAGACATATGAATCATGAAATGTTAGATCCATCAACTGCACACAAATCAGCATAAAAAGCATTTATACGTAAAAATAAATTATATTATTTTTAATATATATTTTAAGAAATAGCATATTTTTAACCACCGTTAACCATGCATTTAGTTTCCTGTAATGCAGTATGTGTTTTAATAATTAGAAATATTAATAACACATAGAACACATGAAGAACTAGCATGTGTTATTTTGCTTGATTGGCCAATCAGAGGGTTTGAGACCTGGCCCAGATGCATTCCAAAGAATTTTGGGATCAACTGTTGTCTCTAAACTTTGTGTGTATCTGCATTTTTTTGAAGGTTTTGCTGCTTTCTTTCTGAATTTAGCCTCCAAGTTATGGCCTAATTTGTTTTACTACATTGCCTCCTTTGACAAGACCTCTGATTACAAGAACATCAACTGCTTATTTTCTGCTTCACCACATGTGCAGCCTAGTGCAATGTAATCATTACTGTGTGTTGTTCTTTTTGTCATGGTGGCTGCTTAGCTTAGATGGCTGTTTACATTAAGACTCTTAACTGTTGCTTTTGGTTACACAGAATGGTAAAACTATGTGCTTTGTACCCACATTTTCTATATGGTTTTTTTTAACATTTAAAAGTTTCTATTCATCCAAGTTGAATTTTTATCACACAAGTACTTATGGCCAAATTGAGATGTCTTAACAATTAGCATGACAGATATGATATGTTTATACATAAAATGTTCACAAAATTGAATATGAATATGTCTAGATTAGAATTTTTATTATTTGACAAACAAGAGCCAATAAGATTTGGATTCTTACCATATTTCAAGAGAGTACTTGTATTTCAGGTCAAAGAAACTCAAGACTCTTTTTCTTATATGAACATAAACACTTCTGCTACATGCAAACAAGACTCTGACACTTTGCACTCTTTCTTTTTCTTTTTGTTACTTTTGACACTTATTAACACTGCTTGCCATATGTTACCACCTTGCCATATAGGCTAGCTTTGTGTAACACTTAGATGGTTGTAGTCACATACACGGACCGACCAATTTCAACCATAAAAGTGGATTTGCGTTGGCCCTTAGTAACGTTGCTTGTCTTGGCTTGGTCATCTAGTTTGGAGGGATTGCCCAAATGTTGGCAAGGTGTTTGTGACGCCATATACTTTCCACTAGGGTTGAGCAATATTAAAAAATGGAAATGGTATTGTAAAAATGTGACACACCAATTTCTGCTTAATATGCTTGGTTTACATATTTAAAGCAGCACTAGAGCAGTCTAAAGACAGCTGAGTTTTCATATATTTATTACAAGATCAACTTGCATTCCTTCAATGCCTCAGTTCAATGTTTATGTGTTCTGTAATTAGAATGCTTTCTGAATCCTCAGCACAATGTTCTATTTATTTATGGGAATCATGTTACTAAGGCCTACTTTAGGAGCACACTATAAACCGGACTTGCTTTGAGCAGTGCTGGAAAAGTCTGTCATTATTGCATGATGTATTTGAAATAATGATGTTTTATTTACGAAAGCGGTTAGTAGACTGAATGCTATTGAAATTGAAAATGACACAGATTTAAAATATCATGAATATACTTTTCCATAACTTGTTTCCTCTCTTAACTGTCATGTTTTTATATGAGATTAATAAATTCTGTATAATTTATAGATCTCAATGTCCCAGATATTTTATTCTGAATACATTGATCATAGGAGCCATACCAGTGCCAAATGCCAATAATCTGCGAATCAGTCTGAAGAACATTATTTTGAAATCCATCCAGTATCGCACCCCCCATAGATTCTTGCTAGTTTTGCGCATTGGCCAAAACCATAAATCATACCACAAGTCATAATGTGTTTTCCCTATTTATGGCTTGCTATCCTTTGCTTTGTTTTTTGTGGAAAGTGGTCAGTAAGAAACCTTTGATGTTTTGATTGTTTTAACTTTTGTAATATGTGAATTCTGTCATCTTAACTGCAAGGTTTGTCATTGTAATGATAAATAATGCTCTCAATGGTGTTTCTGTAAATAGTTCAAACATATGAAATATTTTTGGTTCTGCTATTAACGTTTGCCTTTTGTTATTACCTTTCCAACCGTGGTAAATTCTTTTTCTGTTATCATGCAGTACTAGTAGTAAAATCACCAAGAATATTTTTCATTCGGAAATAATCAATCAAAACCACAACTGTTGCTGTGTGGTGGAGGCCAGTTAGTCTGTTGTGTGATGTGAAAGGTGATTGGTTGTTTCTAAGATGTTCACTTATTAATCCAGGTATTTTACTAATTGACTCAGTAAGTATGATGATTTTCTAGAGGGCTGCACAACTGTTAAAAAGGGATGGTAGCTATTAAGAATAACTTCCTAGTGCTAATACTGGTTTGAGGTGTTCATCATATCATACATCGTCATGTGAGAGGCAGAACATTTTGTCAAGAATATAAATAGCACTGCCCATTTAAAACATGAGTGAGAGTAGGTGTTTACTTATTTACGTACTGTATGTCATGTCCAGTAGGTGTTTTTATCTTTCTTCAAACCGTGTGCAAAAAAGTAATGTGATACAGGGAGCATGTTTTTGTTCTTTATTTGGTCGACAATAATGTGCTGATTGTTACTTTAATGTTTCCTGTAATTTAGACAAAGGTCTTGAGTCATGGGTCCAATATGCACTTGAAATCAGAAATACTCCATCCTCATAACATTGAACTTTTAAAAAAGAGCTCAAGTTGAAGCAAAATTCATTATTTATCAGTCGAATTATACAGTTAATGAACTAAAAATATAACTGGTTTAGAGCAGCAGGATAATTGAATCCTGCAAAGGATTTACAGGAAGACTTGATGAAGGCTGGGACAAATGTGTCAACAAAACCAACCCAATTTTAAATGAGGATAATGCACCAACAGGAACGTTTCCAATTAAAATTTTTATGATCATATATTATATTACGAAACAGCGATTTTCTTGTGCAATTATCATAGTCCTGAGCAGTTCCATTGTACTTAAACTACAATACAGTCTATGCTGTAATTTGCAACACTAATTTCGGCAAAAACATCCAACAAATTCTTTAGTTAAATGAGCCACTTTTTAAAAATCTGAATAGAGTACCTGTTGAAGCATCTGTAGTCAGCAGGAGTGAGCTTGTGTGGAGGATCTGGGAGGCGGGCATTAATATCAGCCAGCAGTGCTTCTGATTTTTCCCAAGGTGAATAGTAGGACTTGGGGATGATTGTAACATTGAATTTCTCATGGGGAAGTTCTTTCAGAGGCCCGGAGTAACCTAAAATGGTGAAATTAAGTGTGTGAGCTGAAGATATTTGGAAAATGTAATCAAAAATACACTATACAGCTCATTACTGTGCAGGTTTTAGCTACAATTTACCGTACTCATCCTTTGGAAAGGGAACACAATAAGCCAAGAGCAACATTTTTCATTGCCACATCTCCATTTGTCCATTTGATCAGTTCCACTTACCACCCAGAAGCATTTAGTAGTTCTACAATAACAGACTGTAGTTCATCTGTTTCTCCACATTCTTTGTTCTCCCTGTACTGTCCTCCAACGGTCTGAAGCCATTTGAGTGGTTTGTAGATCTAATCTAATCAATCTCATCAATGGTCAATCTGGTCACAGCTCATTATTGACTTTATGCTTTTAATACTTCACATTGATAAATTGGCATGATACCCATGTACCACAACACCCACTAACATGAAATGGTGCTGATCAAGATTGATTCTTCACGTTTTAAACCATGATTTTCCCTGGTCAGCATCACAGTAAGGTAACACAAGGTACAAATGTAGGTAGTGGTTGCTGTTGCAACACTGGGGGATGATCCCCTCCGACGGACTGCTCTCCCTCAGCGAAACATGTCTGCAAGGTATGCCTGGCCTGGGCCTGGTAAACTGCAAAGTGCTGGGTAGATGATAGCTGACAAACATGGCAACAGATTAGCTACAGTAGTCTACTGTTTACATACAAACTGGGCAGCAACCTGGAGCAAGAACACTTGGATTCCCCTTCTTCTCCATAGTATGCTGCAGTGTTGCCACCAGGTTGGATCTCCCTGGTAGGGTGACCTCTGTATTATGGTGTGTTCTGTCTGTCTGCAAGTTTGTGGCCTGCTGACCCACCAACTCACTCTGTTAAAGGGGACATACATAGATCAATTGGACATATCACATACATTTGACATCATTTCAAAATGAATACAAAGAGCAAAAGAACTGAAGACAGTCTGATTCTATCCATTCCCCAGCGCTGTCAGTGTGTTTTCGCAGTCTTGGCTGATCATACACCCTACTGAACAGTCAATGTGTTTTACACTCTCTTCTAGTTTAACATGGTTCTGTTCACCCCTATATGTCACTTGCTACTCAATCACCATAATTGAGTTTGCATCTCATTTGTGTAATTAAACAACTTCTGACTTTTCATTTGCTTTTCTGATGATCTTGCCCAATGAAATTAAATCGAATGCTTCTTTTTCATTTTCATATCCTTTTTGAAAATTCCCCCAAATTTTGTGAGCATCATAAACAGCTAATAAATATGACATGCTCTTTTACTGTCTTTACTGAATGCATTGTTTTATCACTCATAGCACAAGCTGACGGTTACTGTACACTTGTGTTTCATACTTGGTAGAACTTTATTGATATAATATTAATATTGTCTAATACTGCTGATTATATTGTGTACAGTGTTAAAAAGAAAACCATGGGATATACTAAAATCTAATGTTTTAGACTGCAAAATTAAATGTAAGCTTTTATTAAGCTCCATGTATTTTAACATTGCCCTGACAATTTTCTTAAAAACTATAATGTTTAATTCAATGCAAATTGCTTTGTCAATGCATTTGCAGTCAATAATGTCTTCACCATGCTTGACAATTGGGATGAGGATTTAGTGTTTGCATACGCTTGTATCAAACCGAAAATGTGTTTATTTCTTTCCTAAAAGTAATTTTTTTCTAATCTAGTATTGCGGGAGGAGCTCTGTAAGGATTTGTTGTCATATAATGAATATATGAACAGAGAAGTTTTGACATAAGATTTGACATATTTTTCCTGTAACCCTTGGGTTTTATCATCTCCTTTAGTATTACATGTTCTTTTGATATGAGTTTTGTAGCAGGGATGTCATCAGACATCATGTCATTACAGGGGTGATCTGTAAGAGTCAACTTTATTTTGGACTGCAGAGCAGAACTATAGGAGAAACCATGGGGAGTGTCTATAGACACTTCCCCATAACGTCCCAGCATCTTTCCAAAAGCTTGTGCACCTATTAACACTTTCCATCAGAACCTTTTTAGTGTTTTTCATGGATTAATTGACATTTTCAAAAGAATGGCTGCCACACTGTAAGTAAGGTAATGATGGCTCATAAATATTTAGTTTAAGCAGTTAATAAACATTTATTTGCGTCTTTCACCTATGGCAGTGAAATGTCAAAAGGTTTCTGTTACATAGTTGTACCCCTATGACTAACTGGCAAGCAACAGGGTACAGTTGTACCCCTCTAAATTCAGTGTGCCCCAGTACACCAAAATAGATGGATTCATTCATATGTTGTATTCTTTTCTATTTGTAGCCAGTTTGTCTAATTGTGGGTTTATGCACACTGACGTCTTTAGAGACTAATTGCTCAGCATAGAGTGTAAATGATTAATTAGCATTTGCAATAAAGACATGGAAAAACACATGTAGTGTTCTTGGTTTGATTCTGTCGATTATTAAATCCGGGATAACGTTAAGAGACACTTTTCGTAATTGATGCAGACATCAGGATAACATCTAAAGCTAACTCTTTAGAGTTCACCAACAGTTTTTGTCAAGGAGAAATGAACTGTCTGTATTGTTTTCATCTCTCTAACAACTGTGAGATAATGATATAGCCTATGTATCACGCCATGACATTAGCTTACACTCTCATATGTACTTCCGACACCCTCCAGTGTGAACTTCTCCACTCTCTTTTGTCTCTCCTGGAACATTCTGGAGCCTCTGTTTGATAACAGGTTCAATTCCTCCATCATCACATCCTGAGGAACGCTGATCTTCTTTCCCAGGTCCAGGCACTCTGATGCACGCACGCACGCACGCACACACACACACACACACCTGTATTGTGATTGTTCTGAATGCATACAGATTTACTGTGTGGGCATAAAAAATCTGCATTACAGTTGTTATTCATCTAAAGCAGCAGTGCATGTAATACTTATTACAGAAATGAATAACTAGCATTGTTGAGGGATGATATACACAATGGGGACAAAAGAGTTAAGTGTGTTCCTGTTTTGGCACTGAAGTAAATTACTTTTGTTTTTTTTAAATGAAATATCCCATAATGAAATTTCTCTACTCATGTTGGTAGTCCACCTTACTGTTATCTAATGATCAGGAACTTCACAGAATAGGTACTATTTGGCTGGTGGGACATTCTCAGCATTACACTGATGTGGTGGTGTATTAGTGTGTATTTTGCTGGTTTGATTGGATTACACACAGCAGTGCTGCTGGAGATTTTAAACACTGTGTTCACTTTCTGTGCACTCACTCACTATTAGACACATCTACCATATTGCTCCACGTTGTAGATATCAAGTCAGAGACAGCAGCTCATCTCTTGTTGTATCATTTGTATATATATTTGTATAGTTGGAGTCATTCTCTAATTCTTCAGCGGTACACACAGGATGCTGCCAGCAGAATGCTGGTGGCTGAAGATTTTTGGTAGGTAGAAAAGTTTCAGTCCAGCAGTGACACTGAGATGTTTTAAAAACATTGGCAGGACTGCTGTGTCGGATCCACTTGCACCAGCACAACACTACCATATCAGTGTCACTGTAGTGCTGAGAATGATCCACCACCCAAATAGTACCTGATCTATGGGGGTTTAGACCATTAGAGTAAAGGGGCTAACAAAGAATATAGAGAAACAGACAATGAGTGTAGAAAAAAGAAAGTGTACTTAATAAAGTGATCAGTGAATATATATATATAACCATGACTATAAGCCTAATTTAATCTACTTAAGCCATGGATAGAAAACTTGAAGTGCTGATTGTTTTTGACTGGTATGGTGTGGTTTATGTTTTCAGGTCTTAGATAGATTTGGTTTCCTTTCAAACACAAGAGCTGTGTAAAAGATAACAATGCAAAGCCTTGGTTGTATCAAGTCTATACTGTTAGAACTCATTTCACAGCCCAATGTTACACTGTTACTGTGGTTTTCTTATTCAAATGTCCAAAGGTCTCAATGTCACTGCTAGTGAGCCCCAGTTTTTGTTCCCCATTCATGAGACAAATACTGAAGAATTCTGCACTAATGTTGGATGCAGGCAATGTCCAAATTGGACAGACTCTCAGTCTATTAGCTGTATCAAATTGCGCAATTTGTGCACAGTGGTAGCATTAACACTAGGCATGGTCACATCTTTGAGCATTTCATATACAGGCTTGTAATATTTCATATAACAGAGCAAGCTGATAAGTGCTAATGAATGCATGTTCAATTGTGTGTGTGTGTGTGTGTACATCATGAGACATCAGTAACTGCACACCTGTTTGAGTTCCATCATACATATGAGAGACTCAGCTCACAAGCTTGTATTGCAAATTTAATTCTGCAGTCGAATGATTAAATTTGACACTGGTGTCTGGACCAATTCGCAGCCTGCTGTTTATGAAGTCAGCACATGCCCTTGGCCAATTTGTTGCAGATGAGTCATACCTGCTGGAGGAAAGTAGTTGGACCGCTTGCTGTGACTTTACATTATAGACCATTATAATTTAAAGGGTAAGAACTCACCCAGATTTATAATGTTGTTCTACATATTTAAAGCATTTTTCATGTTAATGAAAGACTGTAATGAAATGAAATGTAGTCTTCGTGCTGTATGGCTTACCTCCTCTGGCCTCCATACACAGTTTCAGTGACTGATGCTGTCTTTCTCTAGCCAGATCATCGTAAGGAACAGGCATGTTTTAGGCTGTCTTGAGTAGTGAAACAATTTGAAAAAAAACCCAAACATATAAAACCCCAATGTATATGTAAATTACTAAAAATGAATACAGTAGCAAGCAGACCAGTTACATTGACATGTACTTGTACTTGTACATATTATAGATGTCTACACAGTCAAATTTCAATTAAATATACATTGCTCACAAAAAATAGGGAATATTTCAAAATGAATATAAAGCAGTAAAAAAGAAGCATTTAATCTTTTTGTTAAACAAGAACATAAGAAAAGCAAATGACAGGTCAAAGAACGTTATACGTCTATAATGCAAATGAGATGCAAAAAACACTTACTTAATTGGTGAAAAAGCACTACATAAAAGGCAAAAAGTGCTGAAAATCTGAATGTTCCCTGATCTTGAAAGCCATAAGAAATCTTTTAGCTGGTCAAACACAGACAACAGTGGCAACAGCACTTGGAACATCCCAAAGCATAATTAGCAGACTGTGGTATTGCTTTCAAGAGACTGGAACAGTGAAGAAGACTAGGGCAGAGTCGCCCATCTGCCACAACAGCAAGAGATGACCGCTACTTGACCTTATAGGCAAGAAGGAGCAGCCACATAAACCAGACGGTTTCCTGCTGCCACTGGATGTGCACCCAGATGATACAAAATTGTGTTGGGCTGCATGCTCAATGTTATGTATTATATTATCTGCTCAACACCGTTGAACCCATAGAAGGTGGGCTGATGAGCATCATCATTGGACCAGTGATGAGTGGTCAACTGTCCTCTTTTCTGATGAGTCACGGTTCAGTTTGCAGCCTTTCGTGTTCTGATTTGGTGTGAATGACGAACACAGGAGAATCCAAGTCTCTTGTAAGAAAGGGACTCCTTCAGTGGTGGTGGAATCATGGTTTGGGCTTCAGCATTGGTGGTTGTACTGAGCTCCACATAATCAGAAATGGATCGCTGACTGCTGTCAAATACCGAGATGAGACCAAGTGAGAGAGCAGTCGGCGGAATACAGTGCCTTCCACCACTGAAAAAGGCTGGTCATCTAACCAAATGAATTTAATTATTTTATGGGTTATTTGCTTAACCTTCTGACTGTCACGCTCACCCAGATGACTACTGGCAAGTGTGGAATGCGTTAATTGCCATCTGACTGTTGCTGCTCCAGGTGCTTCTTTTTGTTCTCTGCAGTGAGTCTCGAAAACTCAACATACTCCACCAAGTGTTTGTTCTTTAAATTCTGTATTAAATGAGTTGTGTTGAAGCCTTTTAATGTGCAGGATGCAAACTTTCTCATGGACCGTGTAAAAGTTCCACAAGGCAGACATGTTTGTTTATGATTTGCCACCACACACCAGCACAATGTAAAGGAAAGGAGGTGGGGACACAACACTGCACACAGGGACTCTGCAGGCTACAAAGTACAGGTGATGGGTTTTTGTGATCAGCAATGGAAGACATTTATTGGCATACACCGATCAGTTGCCAAGGATCATTTGTCAAGGAAATCGGCCGATTGATCGGAACACTGCTAATTATTATTATTATTGATTATTATTATTATGAGTAGTAGTAGTAGTATGGCGATGATGCTGATTATTATAACATAATTCATCATTTTGGCCACTGTTGGCTAAACTTGCTTAAGCTTAGAAATCAACAGGACGGCCAGCAATTCCATATCTAGGGATTCTAAAATGGTTATAAATGTTGCATAGATTACATCATAGACCACAAGTGACAAATGTCATCAAGTGTAGCTTTTTCTTTCACAAAAAAATACATCAAGCTATAAAGTAATACCATACTGTAAATATCAGGCAGATTTAGTACCCCCCATCACTTTGATTACATTTGTTATGTAGTATTAAATAGTTATGTGGGTATGTATAGATGACCAAGCTGACCTGTTCAAGTTCTAACTGAACATCACAACAGGGAAGGAAAAGGTGATTTAAAAGTTGCATGCTTGTTAGTTCTAAAAGGGTTGGTCTGATTTCAGCATTTGATCTACTGAGATTTAAATACACAGACTTCTAGGTTTTACAGATAATTGTCCCAAAATGAAAAAAATATCCAGTGAGTGGTAGTTATTTGGGTGAAAATGTGATGTTGATGCCAGTGGTCAGAGAAAAAATACAAGACGGTGGTTTAAGCTTAAAGATAGACAGCAGTATCTCAAATCCATAAGTATGCAGAAGAGAATCTCTGAATGCACAACATATCAAACCTTGAAGCAGTTTGGCTACAGCGGCAGAAGACCACACTGGGAGCCACTCCTGTAAGCTAAGAAAAAAACAGCTAAGGCTACAACTGGTGCAGACTCACCAAAATAGAACAACAGATAGAAGAACGGAGAAAAAAAAATTGGAAAATGTTGCCTGATCTGATAAATTTCAACAATGTGCAGCTGACAAATCTGCAAAACTGTGATGCTCTTAAGTTATTATGGAACAATGGTTCCAGAACTGCTTCGAATCTATGTCACAAAGAATTAAGGTAGCTTTGAAGACTAAGGAATCTCCAACCATGTCCTAGCAAGGTGGACCTACTGTGGCCGGTGGGAAATGAGGGACAATCTACCACACTCTGTAGTCTTTGCAAAAAACTTGTCTGTCTAAACACTTGGTGTTTTCCATTTTGATACATGACACATATAACATTCCCAGATCGCATTGTTTTTTTATGTTAAAGTGCTTCCATGCTGAAATATTTTAATAAAGCACCACCTATTAATATACTTATTATGAAAAAAAAATACTCACCAGTGAATGAAGAAACTTCTGTTCCCCTTAAGTAATAAACTTGTCTATTTACTTAGCTCATGGACTGACTTGCAGTCTTGTCCTGATTAGATCACAGGCTTATTATAGAGTGAAGTTCAGAGAAGTCAATAGACTAGGATTAGCACAACTTAGACTCTGTATGTCCAGTAATAAAAACATGATCCATAGACATGGTTATAGATGATCCAGTAAATTTGAGAAGCATCTCTGCACTCTGAGTCATCCCTGAGTCTATCATTCTCAAAGTATTTATCTTGCCTGGCAAATTCTAGCAGCTGGGTTTAATTGCACAGCTTCTCCATTTGACCTTTATCTCTCTAACACCACAGGGACATTATGATATTGTACAGTGCCTTCAGAAAATCATCATACCCCTTTAAAGTCTTTCAGCCTAAAATCAACAAACAGACACACATTGTACCTTTAAGTAACAAAATAAAAGACAACAATTCTGAGAATTGATCCAAAATGGAAAACTAAAAAACAGGGTTATAAAAGGGAGAAACTTTTATTATTTTTCTACTTCAATTACAGCCATTTGTGTGCTTGGATATCTCCTTACTATTACCTCCATGCCTAGTTTGGGGAATATGTCAATGTCAATCACATTTCATGGTAAGCAGCAATGGACTGCTCCCTTCGAGTCCATCCACTGATCATAGTTCAATGTTTTGAACTTTTTATAATTAAGGACATTCCCATTCCTATCTTTAAACTAGTACATTGTGTTTAAGTTGAGTTTCTAGAAAGACCTTTAAGTCCTTCAAATGTTGGAAATCTATATTCTTTTGTTTTAGTGGCTGTGTGTGTTTGTGTGTTTTATTTATTTATTTTTGTGTGTTTATTGTGTGTTCACAGTTTTAGACTTTGAAAATCCTTGTTCTAAACAGTTCTCCCGAGGGATAGTTAACATTTAAAAATAATTAATGATTTTTTTTAGGGCTAAAACTAATTAACTAATTTGATACTAGAATAATTTATCAAAAATTTTAATGAATACTCAATTATTTGGATTATGAATTACTCAATTCCCAAATAACTCTTATATAGCTACCAGCCTTTACATTTGGGATTATACATAATCTCTCTTATACATATGCTAATAGTGAAGAACAATACCTTATTCAACGTTTAACTGTTTAGATCAACTCCTGTGAATACAAAAGACATACAACTCCAATAACACTTAATCTATTTTTCCCGTCAAAATTTAAAACCAATGATGTGCAAAGTACCAGCAATTAAATTGATCAAGACCATGTCAGTAAATCAATGACTCCAGGCTTAAAATGAGAGCCCACAGTTACATGTGCGTCACATGTATTGTACACCTTTTCCTGTACAGTCCTTGCATGACTCGTACTGACCATCCTCTCAGATAATCCATCTGCTCTGCTTTGCAACCCTATATGCAAAACATTGCTTCTTTTGTAAAAAATATGTATTATATATTTTTATAATCGATTCTTATGGGTTAAACTTGAATTACATACAAATTCGGCAAACAGTGGTGAACAATTGTGTTAAATTGTTTTTTTTATGAACAGTTTAGCTTGAATGATTTTGTGCAAATATTCAATTTCAACGTCAACACTTTGGTCCTGTATGCTCATGGTGAACTGCCTACTAAATGATTGCAAATGTTCATGGTGAACTCAAGGCAAACATAAAACTGCTTTAATGTGTTCGCCGAATTTGAACGCACCCGTGGCCTCAATTTTAAGAAACAACTGTAAGTGGTTATTTGGAATGTGAACAGGCTCACTGTAAATAATAATTTCTTGCTTTTCTGTCTCAATGACACAATTTTGAAGGACAAAATGCTACAGCCCATACCCTAAATTAAAATTAGCCAACTAGCTAGCTAGCACAAATAACTTCCAGAGACAAACTGACTACACTGGGTGAGCTGACATGTTTGAGCTTTGGATGCTTTAACGTATACGATGTGCTCCCATACCAACGGAGGTTGAATTTACAAATGGAACAACTGACAACCCCCCACACTTTTAAAGATCTTTTTTTATTGAGGATTCCATCATGTTTTTTAGCTTTCATTTCTAGTTAAAACGAAAAACATGCCTGATGATGTCACAGACTAATTGACTAATCCTATAAGTAGTACTGTAGTTTTGTAACCTCTCCCTGCCTGGTGGGAGTCAACAACTATTTTTTTCTAAAAATCCTCAAAATTCCCCTTTGTTTGTACCAAGATACTAACATGTTCCATATGTTGTGAAGATCAGACTTTGACACATCCCTTTTCTTAAGCACAGTAGGACTCTCACTCATGTCTGATAGTCATCCCATTGACTGAAAACATATGACAAGTTTCACCGTCAAATTAACTGCTAATCCTAGAAGTTCACATACTTTCACCACTCACAGATATGTAATATTGGATAATTTACTATAAATCAATGAGTATAAGTACTTTATTGACAAGATTTTACACGATGACACAAATAATTCACACATACTATTATAAACACTATAAAAACGAACAAAATATGATATGACTAAGCATTAGGACAAAACAGGAATGTTCTATAAACTGTATATTCTCTACATAAGTCACCTCTTTTTAGTCTTTTAGTTTTGTAATGCATCAGATGTCAAATGTCTTAAATGGCAGTGAGATCCTGTTAAATAAAAACAAGAGAAAACAATCAGCAGTTGCCTTTCTTTTCTTTCTGAGAGGAGATATCTGTATTTGTTGAAAGTGACTGTAGGCTGAATGTCAAACAGCTGGAGGCTCCTGTTGGAGACTGTTTAGAATTAGTTTTTACTTACGTTATAAAATGTTACAAAAAGTCAAAAGATTTGTGTAACTGGTGTAACTGAACAGGCCAATGTTTATACACAAGGATTATAGCTTTTGGTGTATAAAATGATGCTAGTTAACAACTTCATTTCTTCTTATTTACAATATTGTTACTGATCCAATTCATGCCATCCTGAAAGAAATGAGAAACAAAACATCAAATGATTACAAGAGTCAAACTTTAGTGTTTTATATGCTTAACAGAAGACTTCACTACGATTATCTCACTAAAATTGTATTGCTTTATTAATTTATTGCCATCAGTTTGAATTACCAAACCTAACAGTTAATTAAAAATGGATGTTGTGTTTGTATTTGATTATAATTGGCTTGCATAGACTAGTCGGCTGGGGCATCCACTAGTCACAGTGGGATGCTGTAGGCCTAGTTGAGTACCGGTAATCATAAGAAGAGAAAAGCAGTACCAAGGCTGCAGGAAGACAGTAAAGAAAGCAGCTTTTCTTAAATCAATGTGCAAATCAAACGTTGGTAGGTTGGAAATATTTGGAAACATGGTCTGGCAAGCGGTCATTAAGTGAAAAAGTCCCGGACCGTATTCAAACATCAGTGCTGATAGCGCAATATGTAATACAGTAGCTTTGCAATGACTGTAGAATATATTATTTAAAAAAATACATACAAATTATATACTTATAATTTAATTATATCAGTTTTCTTTCTAGTTACTATCAAATAAATGAGACATTTGAGGTTTTGGAAAAGAGTGTACACACAGAGAAGTACCATTTAATTAAAACTTGTTCATTAATATTGCTTATAATTATTTTATATATAAATATGCAGAAATGCTGAAGTTGATTGTGCTCCATGTAGGAGAGGTACCAATGTAACATTGAATCTTATGGCAGGATCTGAATCAAATTAAGCACTGCACTGTTGCATTATTTTGCAGATTTATTTATTGTTGTCTTTAAATGTTTAGCCTGAGGAAGAGGTGAAGCTGGAATTTTAATTTAGAGACCACGTAGTTCTATTGTTTCAGATATGATTTGACACGAAAATTCTTTGGCGTCATTCAACATTGAATTTTGGTAATTAAGGTTGACAAAAAAAGTTTACTTGTAAAATGTAACAACATCCTAGTACTATTTTGTTAAATGATTCTCGTTAACATATTTCTAAGTTTGTTAGACAGAAGATACACTGCAATGAAACTGAACAGAGAATGAACTTCTCTGAATGAACTATTTCTACAGTAGCACAGTGTAATAATGGATAACAGTTGAGAATTAAAAAAAATGATGTATAGAACACAAACATGATAGTATCTGCATTGTGGTGCATATTGCCTCAATGAGGTATATTGTTATCTAACTTATTTAATGAACTATAACTGCGGATGAGGTGGATATTTTAGAATACTTAAAACATTTGGCAGTAATCGCCTCAAGGCCCACCTGTATTCCCTCTCCAGAAATAGCTGAGCAGGCCTGGATCTGCCACTCTCTGTCCCGATATGTGTGGAGGTTAAGCCCTTCAGCGATTTCACTGGCTGTAGAAGCTGTGGCCAGATCCTGCTTATTGGCAAATATAAGCAGTGGCACGCCCTTCAGATTCTCCTCATCAATCAGCTCTGATAGCTCCTACCAAGAAAGTATGTGACTAAAAATGGTTAGAAACATCAAAAAGTTAAGGTGTTGAAGTTAACATTGCAAGACATTGCAATAATTTGTTCCAGTTCATTCCAACCTCAATAGCTTCATCTATCCATCACACCGTAGTTGCCTCCATTTGAGAGTGAGTCATGTTTGCTCAGTCTTGGTTTGCCTCACTTATGATCATAATGCTCGACCTACTCTGTTTTTAGCTTATTTGCCATTTTCCACATCACTAGCTTCATCTGTCTGTCACACAACAGCTAACAATTTGTAAGATTAGGCTTCATGATTTCAAAGTATTTTTTCTGTGGACTGCATCATGTTGTAAGATGCTTTGTACAAAATGCGTATGTGCGTATTTTTCTTTTCTTTTTTTATTTAATTTTTCTATGCTGTACAATATCTTTCAAGTGGCTTTGTCTATCTGTCACACAAGAGCGTTTACTCTGGATTGGTGAAGGTTAGCTCATACCTTCAAAATTAGTTTTTTATTTAACATGAAATTAAAAATCAACATCAATAGCAATTCTTGACAGGAACAATATTAAAACTATACTAGTCAGGTACACTATGGGCAATTTAGAATGACCAGTTAACCTAACATGTCTTTGGAATATGCAAGGAAACTTAAGTACCCAGAGTAAACTCAAGCTAAAAGGAGGAATACATGCAAAATCCACACAGGTCGGGATCGAACCTGGGATCTCTGGAGCTGTGAGGCGATTGTGCTGCCCCAGGATGAATTTGATCTTTTTTCGATCCATTTTCAAGTTTTGTACCAAGCTTTCTCTGTAGAACTGTAGCCAATTCTTAAATGACTAGGTTTCTTGATAGAAAGGGCTAACTCATCTATTAGAAGCTAGCCACCTTTCCAAAAATATTACTGAATTACCACAAAACAGCTCAACAAACTTGGATGAGAGTACTCACTGTCTTATTTTGTATTTATGAGCTGATATTTTGTATATATGAGAATCACTGGGACTGGCTGCCATTCTGACAAGATAGAAAAGGAATTTCCAAACACAGCCAGAGTTTATGTACTATAAATATTATAATAAAAATTTAATGGATTACTTACCAGGCCTGTTTCTTCAAACCTCTTCTTGTCTGCACTGTCAATTACATAGATCTGTAATTGAAGTTAAAACAGGAAGATTATTTCCTAAACCCTGGTATAGAGCAATTTAATACTCTCATACTACAGTTGTGCTTGAAATTCTAATGATCACTTTACAATTCCAAATAAGAAAAAGTTTGGAAAAGACAGTATGAAAAATACATGTAAAAACACTATTTCTTAAATCGACTTTGACTTTTATTTAATTGCAGACAGCATGAAACAGAGGTATTTCATGTTCTGTCTGGACAACCTAATTTCAGTTGTTTTTAAACATCCATACCTGCATTCCAGGCCTGCAACACATTCCAATTTGTGAATGGGGCAATTCAGAGCTAGTAATGATCTTTTAAATATATATATATATATATATTATGTGATTTTAGGCACTTGATGTCAACAGGTGATTGTAATCACGATTTGGTACAAAAGCAGCATCCAGGAAAGGCTGAGTCTTTGATGAGTGAAGATGACCAAAGGATATGGTTTGTCAACAAATGTGTGATAGAATTAGTAAAACTGATTGAAAAAAGGTCATTTGGGTACTGGACTGGCCTGCTTGCAGTCCTGACCTGTCCCTAATAGAGAATGTGTGGGAAAAAAAAACAATACAAAAAAAACCCCAACACTTTGTTATTTGCACATCTTAAAACGTTTGCAAAATAACACCTGAAATCAAATTGCTTGGTATGCTCAAAAATGCTTGAGACAATTCAAAACAAAAAAAATATCTCAGATTCATACTGTCTGCAATGAAATAAAAGTCAAAAGAAATGTAATTTTATATGCATTTTCCATACTGCCCAAACCTTGTCTGATTCATACTAATACTTTAGGGAAGGATCTCAACAAAGGCAAGTTTGATGAAAACCTATATGACTTACTAATAAATCTGTATTTTCCAAGTACTTTTTCCAGAAAGGGCGAATTGTCCTCTGTCCTCCGATATCCCAAACATTGAGTTTCATACCATGACAGTTTACACTCTTAATGTTGAAACCCTAAAAGGTCCATAAAAAAAGAAGGTTAATAGACATACCATAAATTGTTAAGCCTCTTTTAAAAAATGTCAGCAAGTAAAATCTGACTCCTAAGTATCTTCTCTTTTTTGCAGTATTTAAGTACCCGACCTAATCTTCTGTAAATAAGAGTTTTCAAAAGCTTGTCCTCTGTGTAGTACCAAAGAACACTGCTAGCAACAAGGATAATCTATGAAACTGAAAAAAATATATTATGTTCCATTAACTCTGTATTAGACTGCAACCAACAGACAGGTGCAAGAAGCTCACAAACATTTGGAGACTGTGACTGTTGCCAAAAGTTGTGCAACCAAGTATTAGGGAAGGATTTTAATCCTGTCCATATCTTAAACAACTCTTGAAAAAATATATAAAATACTACTCCAAATGTCTTAAAATGAACATATCTGCATGTATAGCAGCACTTCCTTTTAGGTTTCAGATGATTTAATTAATTTAAATATAATTATAAAAATATATCATTGTAAAAATATTTTTTAAAGCACAGAATAAACTAAAATGGTAGCAAAGCCATTATTTAAAAAATGATAGTTATGAAAGCGGAAGACTGGAGCATCTTGGCCACACTCTAACTACTACTTAAAAATAGAATACTAGTTCCGTACACCATTGTTGTCTGATCCCATTGGAAAAGGAAATGTACATTGAGGTAAGATGAGCACAGATTTGAACACATTCTGAATTAAACAATTTTTGTAGTATGTTTACTGTTACGTTATAGATAATTGCCTAAGCTATATTTACAATACAGGAAAAATAGTCATTTGAAGCATCTTGTCCTGCAATGAATGGCTATTCAAATGAAATGATTAATCAAACTTTTTCTGGAGTGGCATGTCAATTTTAATTAGAAAACAACAACAACAATACATTTATTGATTTTTTTTCCTGCTATGGTTTGGTATCGAAACCCAGTTCAAAGCCAGTGACAAAATTCCAAGAACCGGGTATCTGTTTCCACTAGTTTGAATTAATGCATTGTATCCACAGTGCCATATTTGCAATGGCCGTCTAAAACACTTAACATGAACAAGGCTTAATGTGGTTTAATGACTTTAAACAAAGACCTTAGAAAACCAACAGTGCATCACTTACTTCTGATGACTAATCTCTACTGCTAAAATTACAAACCTGTGATTTATAAGGAGGGTAATAATTTTGACATTAAGCTTTTTGTTTCCCATTTCAACCTGTTATGAGTAAAAGCTTGAGCATAAACTTGATTACTTTCCACCAGTAGTAATTGAGAGGGGTTTGGAGTTCCTAAGTCACTGCTTTAGTACATTAAGCCATGTTAAGCCTTTTTACATAAAATGTTAAATGGGAATAAAAACGATTGCTGTTAAAGATGATCAAATATATTCTTTATAACTAAACATGTAGCAGTTTTTTTCAAAAGCAGAATTTTGGAAGCAACATTTTTGGGACCCCTGTGTATTAAGAGTACCAATATCAAGACACACAAGTTACAAAATACAGATTTGACAGAAAAAAGGATACAAAAATGAAAATAAAGACACCACTAATGGCACACTTTGTTCAGTTAGAAAGAAATAACAAAATCAGATTGTAATTAGAAATTAATTCACCAAGCGGTACACAACCCACTGTTCACATGACTTTAATTAGCCATATTAATGAAGAGTTTTATTCCCTTGTTCACAATGGCAAAACAAGAGCTGTCTGATCAGACCAGAAATGCTATTATCATCAGGCACAGATATCCTAAAGTATCCTAAAGACTATTTCCAAAGAATTTTTCATCAACAGTTTAAAATGTCATCAAGAAGTTTGCTACTCATGGAACAGTCCACTTCTAAAATGTTGTGGAAAAAGGATAAAAGTTTATTAGAAATTTGACTGAGACATCACATACAACATCTAGTGAACTTCAGGCTGAGCTGGAGACATCTGGATTGATGTTTTCATCCTGAACAAAACAAGCCAATGGGCTATGGCCCAGGAGGACCCCAATGCTTAAAGACTGCCATAAAATGAGTAACTGAAATTTGCCAAGATTTACACAGACAAAACACAGCCCTTCAGGAATATCTGGATAAAACTAGAGCTAGATAAAAACTAGAGCTCTTTGGCAATGCTCAGTCTTCATGTTGTGGACCTGCTTTGCATGAAGGCCTTAAACGTGTTACAGGAACAATGAAATCATAGCATTACCAGATCATTTTAAAGCAAAATGTGCTCCCACATTTGGGAAAGCAGTGTTAAAGTTGAACAACATGGGCCCCGCAGCAGGATAATAACCCAAAGGACATAGCCAAAAGTACACAAGAATGGCTAAAAAGAAAAAAAATCATGATCTCAATCCAACTGAAAACTTAGGAGAGAACTAAAATCTGCTATTGATGAAAACCTAGAGACATTCAAGAGCTTGAGAGAATTGCAGTGGAAGAAATTACCAACAGACAGGTGCAAGAAGCTCACAAACATTTGGAGACAGTAACTGTTGCCAAAGATTGTGCAACCAAGTATTAGGGAAGGATGACTTTAATCCTGTCCATATCATAAACAACTCTTGAAAAAACAAAATACTACTCCAAATTTCTTAAAATTAACATATCTGCATGTGTAGCAGCACTTTCTTTTCAATTTCAGATAATTTCCAACACATGCACACCTCATTCTACCTAATGAGGAAGTGATTAGGTGATCACCTGAACTTGTTTATTGAGAAGTACAAGATGCATGAAAGCTCTTACTGAAATATTTATTTCTGGACTTAGTTCAGAAAGTTAAAACATTTGCATAGTTTTGTTAATAATAAAGATAATTTTTTTGTATTATTATTTGAAGTCTGAAACGCTTTATAATATTTATTTTATTTTTATATTTTTATTTGGAATTTGTCAGTAATTCATAGAATGAACAAAAACGACCCATTCCAATCAACCACATACGGTACCTACAAACAGTAAAACCAGAGAAATTGATGATGTTTTAAACAACTGTTAACAAGTCAACTTTTTTGCTTAATGTTTTTGGACTTATTATTAAAATACTCTTATGATACAAAGTACATAACCGCTTATTTCTGAATATACTGTACTTTTAATGTTTTCCACAACTGTAAGACTGTGCTGAAGTAAGATATGGAAATGTAATGAACACAAAATATGTGTGTGATACGTTTTGTTTTTTGTTTAGTATGCAACTTGCAGCAACATGATCTACAGATTCGGCAATATATACCAAATGTGAAAATTGTAACAAGATGCCTAGTAATTAAATTAAGCTCGTATGGATGAGAAATGTTTGAGTTCATTTTGAGAGGCCAGTATCTATTTGCTTTTTAGAGCTTGATAGTTGTAGAGCTTAGATATTGCCAGATCTGAGCATAACTTGAAACTCCATTAAGATCCCTGCTAAAACTCATGGGGAAGAAAAACTGGACAGAGAGGAGAGTTATGTAAAATATTTTACTGTTGTCTAGGAGAAACTACAGAGGTATTATTTAGTGCTTTTGTTTCTCTATGGGTAGGAGGAATATGTTTCCCTTATGCTCTCTCAGTTCTAACAGTTAACTTTAACAGCAGGATTCCTAAGAATTTGGCAAAAATGGTTCGGATTGGATTGTGATATCTAAATATGCCACTGAGTCGCTTTACAAAATAGGCTAGCTAAAGCCATGAATCACTGGGTTACTTTAGGTCAGCTGTAAGGCTAATCACCTAGTCTGTGATCTATGCTAAGTACCGGAACAGAAAATAGATAGCAGGTCGTTTGTCATTAGCATTATCAGTAACAATAGTTATTTTTTAGAAGTAATTTTTCCTTACTGAGACACACTAAACTTTGATACACTAATGCTACTATGTATCATATCACCCAAGACATGGATGTCTCCAAGTACATCTTTTAAGATAATGTCTCAATCTACACAAGCCAAAATTAATTTGCTGACCTGCAATCTTTTGCATGACAGTTTGTAATTAAACCAATTTGTAATAATAAGTACAGTAATATTATTGTCAAATATTCAAATAGTAAATATGCATCCCAACTATATAATTTGTCATTGGAAGATTCCTACATTGTTCTGACATATCCCAGTCAGATTTCCCACTTTAA
Organism: Parotocinclus spilosoma; assembly: GCA_033117975.1. Lineage (NCBI taxonomy): Eukaryota > Metazoa > Chordata > Actinopteri > Siluriformes > Loricariidae > Parotocinclus > Parotocinclus spilosoma. Next base: position 7,345 of record JAVSBV010136430.1, on the reverse strand, counting down.
ATGATTAGGTGCCAGGAACGTCTGTGTATTGGACAGGACTTCACCTCTCTGTTGTATTCACCTTCATGTAGGTCGTGACTGTGGTAGCCTAACGGTTAAGACTCTGGACCCTATGGTCCTGGGTTCAAATCCCACCTCTGCCAAGCTGACACAGTTGGGTCCTAACCCACCATTGCATGAAATGTAAGACTGTATGAGTTGTAAGTCGCTCTGGATAAGAGCGTCTGCTAAATGCTGTAATTGTATAGTGTGCTTATAGTGTGCTAATTGCATAGGCTTACAGTGACTTAAGTTCCCTCTGCCTATTGTTTAACAGTGAAGTGCCACTTCTAATACCAAAAGTGGAGCAGCAAAATATGAAAACAAGAAGAGAGGACCAAGCTTTGTTGTATGTGAGAAGACTTCAAGTGATTTTAAAAACATGTGCCTGATTTTGCTACAAAGCATAAATGAAGCATTTTCATCTCATAAGTAAGCTATAATTAGACCATAACAAACTTTCTTGTAACATAATTGTAAAATGTATTAAGTCAGGGGGTTTCTTAACGTGTGAGCATTTTAATATTAAAGTGATGTTAGTATTTTGGTGGTAACAGAGTTGTCCGACATTGGAGTCCTAGGGCAGATAATGTCATAACTTGGCCTTGCACATAACTTTCCTCTCAGTACCAAGACTTGCATAACTAGGTGATATGAAACTGTACCTCTCAGTGTAAAATCTGAACATCCAAATAAGAAACATGCCATCTACCACATAAAACTATGTATAATTACATGACTTAACTAAGCATATATCAGCACATAGTTTTGAAAGCAAATTATGATGCCATTATTACCTGATGTTTCTTTATAATAGAAGTATTTTAAAACATATTCAGTATAAAGGAAAGCTACTCTTGACTTACTTGAGTTGGGGTGATCGTATTCACATCTTCAGAAGCAAGCTGTTTCAAAAGAGTGGTTTTCCCAGCATTGTCCAGACCAAGAAGAACTATACGAAGCTCCTGTTCTGTCGTGCCTTTTAGTTTTTCAATCACAGAAAACAAACCCTGGGAATATTGAAATTCAAAGGATTAAAGCTATTATTAACGAAAACATTTATAGTGAGGGTAATAAACCTCAGCAATATCAAAATGCTTTTTCAGGCCAAATTTATAATAATGTTGATCCTAGTATCTAAAGTTCAAATATCTTTGAGCCACTAATGACATTTTATATCCTCTATCATATAAAATCAGATAAAGGTGAACAAGCAGTGACTTAAATCAAATTAAAGTGAAGGATATGTAGTTAATATCCAGACATGTATCCAATTTATTTCTTTCATCGACTCATCCATGCAAGTGGATTAAAGACACCCTTTCACAGCCTGAAGTGGATTAGGCCTCTCTGAAGCATGATGGTGGCCAGTTAAAGGAGATTTTAGAATACATACCTTTTGGATTTCGCCCATGATGGTATGAATTTTAAGTAGGCAGAAGAAATTTTGGCTACATGCTATGGAGTATACATCCAGATGAGTGTTGTTTTCTAGTCCTATAAAAATCCTGACCTTATTTAAGTTGTCTAGACTGTTGTTCTTAGTTGTAATCACGCAGGAGTCTTTTTCTGGCTTTCTTTGACCGTCAAATGCCAGGTCTTCCTTGTGGAGGAGGATGTGTAGGTTAGAAGGGGCACGGTTTGGATTAGTAGTCTACAATTAGCAACCTCTTCACTTACCTCCCCTGCTCTCACCTCCTGCAGCCTCCTGCATTAAAGATTAATGTGGATTATCCCTCTACACCACCTGCTTCACCACAGGGACTTGGGACTCTGCCCATGGCACAGTTATTCTCAGTTACCTAAAAGATGTCCAGACAGGGTCTAATATCAGCTTAAATCTGGCTACTTCTTGCTAAGTTTATTTATGGTATGGTGTCATGTACGTTTATTGTTGAATAAAAATTGATCATGGATTGTTTGCTATGTAGTACAACTTTTGTACGGTAGAGGGCAATAGGATCCAAGCTGAATATTTCCAACCTCAGTAGAGGATGTGTTACAGGAATTTCAGATGCCACAATTTTTCAGCAATGTTTACTATGCATATTTGATTATAACCTGCTTATTACTGTTCTGCTCCATGGCGTCATAGTTAATACTCTATACACTGTGATGTAATTCATTTATTTTCTCAAGAAAAATGATATTATTCTGGTTTCAGAGCAGCACACTCTATAGAGACTGCCCTTGTACCTGTTTCTGAGAGGCTTCATGTTACCACAGCCCTGAGAGCAGTCACAGCTTTGATCCTTCTTAACCTTTAGTCATTCTTCCTCACACGTGTAACCTTAGCATCAGGGTACAGCCTGGAAGTGATAGACAGTCAAACTTCATTTAATCTAATAATATACATCCATTCCAGCATTTAAGGCCTGCAATATATGCCAAAAAGTTAAAATGGGGCAATTCAGTAATGAAAATAATAAATTATAAAGGGTGCTTACAAGCAGGTGGTTGTAATCTCAATTTGATACAAAAGCAATATCTATGAACCGCTTTTGAGGAGCATAAGGTAAAAAGAGCATCTCCTGTTTGTAACCAAACGTATGAGAAGATTATTTAAATGTTTTAAAAAACAATTTACCTCAAAGAAAGATTGGAAGGTATTTGCATATTTCTCCCTCTGCAGTGCATAATATTGTTAAACATTTGTTAACAACAAACTGAACGTGATGAACAATGTGTAGTGTTACAAATTACAATACTCAGTAAATCAGAAGTATATTACGTCTAGTACGCTAGGCATATTAGAAGAATATGACTACAGTAGAATAGTACTACACTAAGCATATTAGAAGTACATGACATATTACACAATGTGTATTATGAGTACATGACTTATACTACAGTAAGTGGATTACAAGTATAATTTAATCACACTTTCAAATGTTCAGTTGGACAGCTCACACAAATACCAAATACGCTTAAATTGTATCAAATAGTGGTGAAAATGACACATGACTGGTATACTCAGTATATATTAAGTCAATGTATCTAAAGATGGGCAAAGAAAATTAGAAAAAAAAATATCAGAAAAAAAAAATATATATATAAATTACATTCTTATTTTCTTTGCCCATCTTCAGAGAATCAACCCTTTGTGGGTGTTACTTTTGTACAAAATCATGATTACAATCACCTGTTGACATCAACATTAATATCATTATTTATTAGCTCCAAATTGGCCCCATTCCAACTTTTTTGGATTGTCTTGCAGGCCTGAGATGCAGGGATGGATGTTATCGCATGATGTGAACGCATGTAATGAAGTGGCAATGCCTGAACCAGACAAATCATGAAATATCTCGAGTTCATTTGACTGCAATGAAATGAAAGTCAAAGCAATTGTAAATGTAAATGTGAAAGTTTGTATTTGTTCATACAATCCCACACTAACAATAACACATCACCACCACGTCAGTGTCATTGCATTACCTGTGGTCCAGTCTATTTAAATACAAAGTGAAAGGAAAGTAACAAAATGCACTGATATTGAGATAAGTGGAACTGATGCTATGGCTGAAGTGTTATGGCTGATCGGTATATGCTCAATATGTTGTTCTTGTCTTGGCTGTTGATCTGGTCTAAATCTGTTCTGTTCTTCATTCTTGTAAAGTCAAAAATTTCAACAAAATGACAGATATGATATGTTTTTTGTTGGCATGACTTTGATTTGATGTCTTTTTCTGGCAAAACGTGACTGTGCTGCTTACAGTAGGTAAAGTTTAATGTGTTACTACAGCTCCTTTATGCAGTGTATTACATAACAGTTTTGTTTTACTCATAAGTCTCTGTTTAGCTCACAGGCTACACTGGTGATCATTATATTCCATCATCACTTCCACTTAGTATTAATTTCTTGCTGTATCTCATGCAGTCTCATTTAGCCAGCCATAAGGAAGTTAGCACAGATAAAGTGACATCTGAAGCCTTGATTTACAAAGTGCAACATTGCTGTGCATGCTGATTTACTATCATGATCTACAGAAGATTGATTATTTTAAATAAACTACTCATCATGCCCATTTTGTAGGAGTGCTTTAAAGATTGTGTCATTCAGGGAGCAAAATACATGATGCTGTCAAAACAAATTGTTTCATTTTATTGCAGAGTTAACCAACTAGTGTTTGAGAAAAGCAATTGCCTGTGAAACCAATTGTGACAACAAGCAAAACAAAATCCAAAGCACATACAGTAACTGTCATTGAATTCACTTAATACAAATATAATATACTATTCTATAACTGATATATTCTAACTGATCATTGTCTAAAACCAGGTTTACATCTTTCTAGGTTTATACAACCATGCCACCATTGAAACACTGATTGTTCAATACCGGATTCTTAGTAAAGCCATAGCTAGATATAAACATAATTTTAAATTTTTTGAATTTCTCCATTGTCATATTTACCTTTGCTGCAGCACTCCATACGCTCTAGATTTATTGATAACCATGGATAAGATAAATCTAGATAATTGATCAACCATATAAATATTGTGCTATCAATATGAATAATTTTAGCAATAATTATTAATAATTTAAAGTTTTGTTGACCATATTTTTAGCAACACTGTCTCTGTGTAATGTAATTTTCAAAAACATTTTGGAAAACATTTGCGATGAATCACAATTTATTTGTGAGGGAATGCAAAACATTTCTAAGGGAATGCGTTTTTTTTGTGAGGGAACGCAACATTAGAACAATGTCAAGTCAAGTCAAGTCAAGTCAAGTCAAATTTATTTCTATAGCGCTTTTTACATTACAGAATTGTCACAAAGCAGCTTTACAACAAAGAGGTTTGATGCCATACAGAAATATAGTGTAAGAGTTTAGTATGAGAGTCATTGTGTCCCTAATGAGCAAGCAGAGGCGACAGTGGCAAGGAAAAACTCCCTGGGATGAATAGGAAGAAACTTTGAGAGGAACCAGGCTCAATAGGGAAAACCCATCCTCATTTGGGTGACATCTGGCAGCTTTGTTTGGATGCTAAGTTGACCATTTTTCAGTCAGAAGAAGCTTAATCAGGAATTATTGTAGTGATGGAGTGTATGATAGGGGTACTACTGACCCAGGAACTTGAAAAAGAAATAATGCACCATGGTCAGGGTACGGGGTAATCCTTGAACATCAACCACTTACATTCACCAACAGGTGTTTTGTCCACCTACCCACATGGTTTTGGAAGGCAGGATGATACCAGAATGTGTAGTCTTTTCACAATAGAGCATTAACCATTTGTTTTCACTGTAATAGATGTATATTCTATTCCAACTTTTAGCACACTGATTAATGTCATATGGCTGAGATAATACTGCTTGGTTGATTTATGAGTATTGTCTTCTGGTGTTGAGTTGTTCCTGTTGTAACATGGATTATGTCATGTGCCATTTGTTAGATACATCATACTCCACCTTTCTGTCAGTCAACAATTACCATTAATCTTGAGCCCTGCCAGACATTTGTCACAGCACGAAGCAGATCATAGTCATTTTCCAGTAAAAATGTGTGAAATGAGATCAGCGTGCTTATTCTCTACCGTACAGTGCCAGTGCTCCACATTGGCAACATGTGTTCATCAGAGGTTCTGTGTGGGACTGGTTTTTGATCTGCTGTTTAAAAAAAGTCTCTGTTCTTTTTTCTCTAGATCCACTGCCAACACCCCAGCCTGTAAGGCCCTCGCCGTGAGTCCATTTTCTTCCTCTTTACCTTGTACCACAGCCAAGCTTCTTCATTACTAATCATTAACCACAGGAGAAGGAGAAAGAAAACACTGCTTACTTTAAGAAACCAATGAGTCAATTGACCCATTAGAACTGTCAAGCAGAGGACAAAGATACAGTTTTATCTAAGCATGGTTATGATTAGTGGCCAACATGAGTGGCCAAGTACTCCTTACGTAACCACTGTTTGATTGGCGGACTACATCTTAACACAAATTGAATTGATTGGCCTGACTTTATAAACCCAGCTCATTTGACGTCACTGCGTTGGACCCTTGACGTGGCACAATAACTTATCCACCACACAGGGTTGCTATTGAACGTGTGGTCGCACTGCTATGCTGCCCTTCAGTAAGGACAGCAGGACACCTAAGCAGAACCAAGTGTGTGACTGAATCCCAAGTGGTGTTCCACTGGTGTGCTGAGCAAAGTGACTGTGAAGCCATTTGGAATTTGTCTACCTTGACATAGATTCAGGCCATGTAAGAAATGTCAAAATCTTTCCAAATATACGATAATAATATATCTTTTATTATTATTTATGATACATTTCTCAGGTACTTGGGCACCTTTTTTTGCAAACACTGATGCAATGACTGCCTAGTTTTAAGGACTTTGTGTATAAGGATTATTTCTTCACAAGTTGCTTTTAAGTTAAGCAGAATAACTCCTTACATCCCTCTGACTGTTTAAACAGTGAGTAATGGATCGTTGTCATGTGCTTGATCGCAAACAAAATTACTCATAATGCCAGTCACTACTCACGACAGCAAAAGAAGTTTATGAAAGTGTTTTTTTGGCTGTTTTTTTACTGCTAAAACACACTTATCCTAGCAAAACACATTAATCCTAACATCATTGCTAAGTCTCACAGGTGTTCGTGTGCATGTAAACTGAATTGACACTGCAGTTTCTGTTTATATGTGTTGACAAGCTGTGTTTATACATCTTGTCAACGCTTTTGACCGAAAAGTGTGGAAATTTTTGCATGAAGCAGCAAGCCTAAAGTCAGAAATGTGGGCTGTGCTTGCACTACATTTACTCATTCATAGTTGCGGTAGAAAAGAGTCAAGAGTCTGCTTTGAGTTTTGAGAATGGACCGGAGTATTTAAGAGAAAGCATCTGACTGAGGGAAAAAGTAGTGATAAGGCAATAACACACATTCTGCTGTTATCTTTGGTTATCAACAGCTGTTACTGGTTGGTGTTTATATGCAGTTATGTGCAGATGGTTTATATGGATCTGAATGAAATTGGTAACTGTTAATTCAGCTCTAAAAGGTTTTTTGTCTTTATTCGAAGTCATTTTCATCTTGGCCCGGGTTGGTCTTCTTCAATAAGAGCATGCTTGCTCCTGCCATAGTTGGGCACTCAAGGTTGAGACTCGAGACTCGAATCTTAAGCCTCTTAAACAGTGACTTCAGACATGACCTGAGACTCGAACACAAATGACTCGAGACTCGAAATTCGGGAACAATGAACATGAACAGTTTATATTTTTTTCTTTTCTCTTAATTCTCTCTCGCTCTCTCTCTCTTTCTCTCGCTCTCTCTCTATTTCTCTCTCTCTCTCTTTCTCT
>JAVSBV010136410.1:0-16800 GCA_033117975.1 Parotocinclus spilosoma | reverse complement strand
AGAGAAAAAGAGAGAGAGAGAGAGAGAGAGAAAGAGAGAGAGAGAAAGAGAGAGCGAGAGAGAGAGAGAGAGACAGAGAAAAAGAGAGAGAGAGAGAGAGCGCGAAAAAGTGAAAGAGAAAAAGAGAGAGAGAGCGTGAGAGAGAGAAAGAGAGAGAGAGAGAGAGAGAGAGAGAGAGAGAGAGAGAGAGAAAGAGATAGGAACTACAAATACGAAAAACAGGGAAGAGAATTACATTTGAAAAATTTTAAAAGCATTACAAATAAAATCAATCAGCAAAGCATAGCACAGTATATATTTAGCTGTATTTCCAAAGATGACAGAAGTACATCATTTCAAAATGATTAAATTGCTGAAACAGCTTACATAAAATAAATGAATCCTGCAGTTATAGCAGCCTATCTTACTTTTTGTTGCTTTCATCATTAATGCTAGCTAGCTAGATACTTATATAGATCTAAATATGGATAATAAATATAGCTTAGATCGACATTTATTAAAAGAACTACAACAGTACTTAAAATGTGGCAAGTAGAAGAATGTGAGTATTGTTTCGATACTTTTGGCCATGTGCAAAAGTGTGTCCCTATACTTTGGCTGCATACTGGGGTATGTCCCGATACTTTTGGTCAGAGGTGGGCAGGGGATAACAGAGGACTTTCTGATTATTTTAGGCAGCTTGTTATTTGTGGATTGTGTGTGGCTACAAATGACTAATGAGCAGGAGTGTGTATGTGCAACAGCATTTTTGCTAGTGCTACCACTACAATATAAAATTAAAAAAACCCTTTATTTCAGAATTAAGCTTTAAATGAGATGGCACAGTGAGCATAAATATTTCACATCATAATTCATTCAGGTTGAGGTAGTGGTTTAGTGGATTATAATACACTCTCTGCTCAGTGCTGTCTCTATTTCTGCCCCTAATGCCACTGCAAATGAAAATGACATATTATTGTATACATTATTGTAAAAACTCCTAAAAGTAAAGTTCAATAGCAGTAAATTATTTAGGGAACACGTCTCTGCAATCTTTAATAAATATCTTTCTCTCTACTTTATTATATTATATATATTACTACTTTATATATTACTACTACTTTATATATTACTATATATATATTACTACTTGGGTGTATGTATATATATATATATGTATGTATATATATATATACACCCAGCCCTTTGTACAAATACTAAAAGTATAAAAAGATAAAAAAATGAAACAAATGAGATTAAATATATTATAATAACACACTTTTTTGCTACATTTTAATCAGGATATCTGGTAACTTAAATAAATATAATTCATGTTTTGAAAGCACCAAATCTAGGCCTTGACCTAAACCTGGGATAAATTAAATAGCCCAGTTAATGTGAGGCAACCCACTATTATCCCAGACTTAAACATATTCTGCATTGAGGAATGGGATAAAATAAATCCAGACCAATGTACAGGACTTATAAAATAGCTTAATAATAGCTACTGGAAAAGTTTTGGTCTAATTTGTTTTTGGGTTCATCTTTGCTTTTAGGACTATAAATCAGATTATACTTTAGTTCAAATTGATGAAAAAAATTCAGAAGATTTCTGAGATTCACAAGTTAGCTAAATTCACAAGTACACTTTTACTTTCAAGCCCAGCTGTTAAATGACTGGTACCTTGTTTGGTTCCAAAGCTTGACATTACTTGACATGGCTTACCTACTGTATGTGATGCTTATGTTTTATCAAAAGCAATGGCATACTTACTCGAAATATCTAAGTCAGACCCTCATTGAACTCTAGTAGAAACTCAAATCAGTGATTTGTTACCATAATTGTATCTGAAATAACAGGAAGGATGTAAAAGAGAGCTGGGAGAGAAAGTAATGAGTACAAGTCAAAGACGGAGAGAGACAGAGTAAGCCTAAACAAGCTGAACAAAGTCCTTTATTAAAGCACTACCAGGAGAAGTGTGCTCTTCTTTATAAACCTTCCCCTGAGCCACTTCATCATCAACAGTCCTCTGCTTGTGAGCTGCCACAATGCAAACCTAATATTGGACTTCCAGCTGAATGAAGATTATGTAAATACAGTTGTTGAAATCGAAAAGTAAATAAATGAAAATTTGTTAAACAAATTCAGTATGGTTTCAGCTACTGTGAACTTTAGAAAATCTTCATTAAGTATACATGTCATGAGAAGGTCGAGTCTTGTTTTGCCTGCAGAGGCAGAATTTGATGGGGACATTTTGAATAAGTGCTAAACACGAGTACAGGCTTTAGACTTGTGTTTGCTCTGACTACAAACTCATGCTTTGCTGTGACTCTGCATAGATGGGTCACATTTATTGGATTAATTTAAGGGCTCATGCTTTACTCGCCCTACTTCTGTTTTGAGTTTTGCATAAGTGGTTGAGGGTGTTTGCACAGTGGGGTTAGGACTAAAATCAAAGATGGTAAGATGAATATGTCTGGTTAAAAAATACTTTCCCTATGAAAGGGGTGAAGAACTAAACAAAACACAAAAATGCAACACATATTTGGTTTAATCCTTTCACCCCCTTTGTCGCAAATGTATCCTGCCCAGTTCCCCAGTCTCTCAAAAATCCTCTCCACATGCATGAAGTAAAATTTCCACTGAGAAAGAAGGACTATAAGCCAGTGAGGTCACACATCAAAAGAAATGATGTGATTGTGTTGTGTGCTTTAGATCCATTCACATTTTATATGGCACGGTGGCACATTGGTTAGCGCAGTTGCCTTACATTTCCAGAGACTTCAGTAAGCTGTCTTTGCCTGTTTTCACTGAGTGCTCCAGTTTCTCCCCACATTCCAAATATCCAAATATATCCAGTGAAATAAAACATGAAAGCTACTGATCTGATCAAATCAATTCCACCAGGAAACTAGTGCATGCATTTTGAAACTTAACATAAACATAAGCAATACATTAATGTCAAACAAAACAAACAAAAATCACAAAATACATGTCTATCCATTATTACCCATTTCATGTTCTGACAGTTTTGAAGGTTAGTAATAATTAATATGTAATTTAGTGTGATTCTATTTAAGAATGCAAATGACCATGTGGTGCAAATTCAGACTGATTCATTTAGCAAGTGTGATTTATGAAGTGTGAAAGTCTTTTCCAGAACTGAAATAATGGAGATTTGTACTGCATAAATACCAGCGTCATTATTGTTTGTTTGTTTGTTTGTTTGTTTGGGCGGCACGGTGGCTCGGTGGGTAGCAGCACTGCCTCACAACAAGAAGGTCCTGGGTTCAGTCCCAAGGTGGAGCGGCCTGGGTTCTTTCTGTGTGGAGTCTGCATGTCCTCCCCGTGTCTGTGTGGGTTTACTCTTGGTACTCTGGTTTCCTCCCACAGTCCAAACACATGCATATTAGTTTAATTAGTGTCTGTGCGTGTGCCCTTCGATGGATTGGCGCCCAGTCTCGGATTGTTCCTGCTCTTGCGCCCAAAGTTGCCGGGTGGGCACCGGCCGGCCCACGACCCCGTGTGGATTAAGCGAAAGATAATGGATGGATGTTCGTACCAAATCCCACCCATTCATTCTCAGTCAATGCAATCTGAGATGTATCATCCTGCAGTAGCTTTATATATTCTGTTTCTTTTTAAATAATTTTATATTTTACACATAAAAATGTTGGCTATATATATTATAATTGTAGTGTATCCAGGACAGCCATAATTAAAACAATTAATAAAAAAAATTATGACTTTTATCTGCTATGTTTCAAATTCTGCATCGTTATTGAGAACAATTACATAAACTTCTCGTTTCCAATGTAATCATCACTGCACATTAATTTTGCTTTCGATAAGCTCCCTAACTACAGTACAACGCATGCACCAACTATTATGTTATTTAGACTCTTTATGTAGAATCTTAGCTAATTAATGCCACAGTATTTGGTATAACTTAATGACAGACTGGGATTACTTTGTGCCAATGGAATCTAATCATGAAACAGAGACTTAGTTAATAAATATATTTAAAAGACAAGCAGACATCTGAGCACATATCTTGCTGTCTTTATTGTGTTTGATATTTGCATCAGAGATTGGAATCAGCATATTAAAAAGACCTCTCATGGCAGAAGCAATATTAATTTGATCGCATCATTTGATGTCATCCTTTGGTTGGTGTAGAAAGAGAGTTGTGCCTGCTGATGGTGGGCCGAGTAGAGCGCATTTGATTTAATGTATCAGTCTTGGTAACAGGCTATGAATAGAAATGGGGGAATTATTGGAAGGACGAGCTCAAATCAGTACATCAGTATGCATCTGATCAAATCACTGAGAGCAGTTTTCAAATAAAAAAGACAAGGCTGAAAGCATCGGTATGTTAGAAGGAATGGATTGAGATGCAATGCAGTAGTTCAGTACAACAAATAAGTGCTCCTGTAAATCAGCCAGCTAGCTCAAGCCAGGAGGATACTGAGAGGCCAATAGTAACTTTAAAGAACTTGCAAGTAATTATGTCTGAGGTTGTTTAGTCTGTGTATGGGAGAATAATCTTGCAAGTCTTTCAAAACATTGGTCCAAATAGCAGAGGGGTTAGAAAGAAGTCTCTTTCTAGAAAGTGCCATGTTGAGTCTCACTTACACTTTTCATGTGAAAAGTCTGGTCATATGACAAGACTGACTATCTGGACTAAAGTCCAAGCAATAATACACTAGACTTATTGTGAAGCATGGTGGTGGCGGCAACATTTTAGGATATACCAACATTATGACTACTTTCTTGTTTTTGCATTCCATTGTCCATTTGATCAGTTTCACTTAGGATATTTAGGATATTGATACACTGTAGCACTTATTGTTTTACATTTACAGGCTGTAGTCCATCTGTTTACATACTTACGTACAAACACCACTGCTCCGTTCTCTCGACTGGTTCCCCACCTATTCCGTGCTTACCTCAACTAACACCCCCTCTTTTTCTCTTTTTATCGCTAATAATAATTTTAAAAAATCCCGTATTATTAGGAATAGATTATGTTACTGATGTCTTAAAGCACTCTGGACGTTCTGGATAAGGGCGTCTGCTAAATACTGTAAATGTACTTTCACCATCCCCCCCTGTTCTGTAATGGTCAGGACCCTCAAAGGACCAGCACAGATCAAGTTCTATTTGGGTGGTGGATTATGTTACCATATTACCCACTTGTAGATGTAAAGTCATAGACAGCAGCTCATCAGTTGTTTCATTTACTAATCCTTTATAGCTGCTCACTGGATGCTGCATAAAGGATGCAGGTGGTTGGACATTTTTGGTAGGTGAAAGATTTTCAGTCCAGCATTAACAGTAAGGTGTTTAAACCCTCCCACAGTACTGTTGTGTCTAATCCACTCACACCAGGACAACACACACTATCACACCACCACCACCACCATGTCAGTGTAATCTACCACCGAACTAGGACCTGATATTTGCTGGCCCTGTGGGGACTCCATAGACCTGACCCGTCCCGGCCATTAGAGAGCTGAGTAAAAGTCAATAACAAAGTATGTAGAGAAGCAGATGGACTGCAGTATTTAATTATATAACTAAAACACACTTCTGTATGTTGATTTAAAAAGTATGTAAACATTTGTCTTTAAAATCTGACATGCAGCAATAACTGAAACTAAACATTTCCAATAACTGTGATTCAGTACTGCACATCAGCTTGGAAGCATCTTAACCCATTCCTCTATTAAAAAACAGCTTTATTTTTGGGAGGCTCAGGAGTCTTTAGGGAATATTCTTTAACCATTCTTTGGTAGAATTGCTTGAATTCTTATGGTTGTTGTCTTCCCGAATGACCAACATTTGCCAGAGACTTAGTTGAGACACAGATGAATGTATAACTCAAGAATTAATTGTCCTGTCAAGTAGTTGTGGTCCATAAAAGACAAAACTCATGATACTATCATTGTCAATTTTGAGTGAACATGTTTTGAGCATGGACTTACTGGATTGCAAGGGCATGAACATTTATGTCAGCCTTGTAATCCACTCATCCAGAATCCACCAAATTAAATTAACCAGAAAAAAAGAGAGAGGGAGAAAGAGAGAGAGAGAGAGAGAGAGAGAGAGAGAATGAGGGAGAGAGAGAGAGAGAGAGAGAGAGAGAAAGAGGGAGAGAGAGAGAGAGAGAGAGAGAGAGAGAGAGCGAGAACAAATAGTCACTGAAACAAAAAAGGTAAAAGAGGAAATTTAAAAACTGAACCTTGCGGGAAATGGAGTATTAATATATGCTTCCGTTGCCACATTCACAAACAATAGGCTGTAAATTGGCTGGTAAGGAGAAGCAAATTAATCTTTGGTTTGTTTTAAGCCCTTAGAAGTGCAGGAAGCTTGCACACCTATCTTACTCAAAGCAATCAGCTGCGCCGCTGCTAAAATGTTCAGGATAAGGGTAAAAAACAAAATTTAAATTAAGGGGATATTTTGTGTGTTTGTGCATGTATATGTGTGTGTGTGCGCATTTGTGCATTTGCGCGTGTAGACTCCTCTGCAGGTGCACATCCTCAGAGCGAGGTTCAATTAACAAAATAGGCTTTTTAAAGAGCATAAATGTCAAGACGTGGCTGCAGATCTTAAAACAGGGATGAAAAAGTTAAATCTTTTGTCTAAATGAACTACTTCTTGTGGAAGTGATTGTACAAGTGGGCTGATCTTTAGACAACCCGCACCAATTATTTATAGCTTTATGATGTCTGGTGATGAATAGGTTTTTATTTAGAAATGTGTTTGCCAATCAGTATGCTTGTTCCCTCTGAATGTGCATGTGAAATGTAATTGGAAACCTGCATTTTAAATCAAATGAACTCTCAGGAAGTTGAGTCTAAATGTTAAGTCAAAGAAGGCGATGAGTTTTGTTATTCTGCTGAGGGAGCTTTTGATACTCAAGTTCCTGCAAATCAGGTGACATTCATATTGAACGCAGGCATATTCAGCATAGTGAATTTCATTATCAGTGGAATGTAGTGTATTACTTTGACTACTTAAGAAGCAATACACATGCAGAAAAAGTTTCTGTAATATGAAAGACAGAACAGAGTCAGAGTTTGACATTTTGCAGGGCAATACAACTGAATAATAGTCACTAATTCCTTTTCCGAGATTATAATGTTACCTTCATGACTGCATTGTGACAGCTGTAATGTTTGGTCAAGGACGAATAGTGCTATAAGGTTGTACTTCAGGGGTTGGCCTAGGTCTCTTAGGTAGAGTCTCCTAGCTTCAGCATATCAAGGCAATTTAGAATGACTGTAGGTTTTCAACTTAGTGTGCACAGTTGGGGAAGGCCCTTTTCTGTTCCAACAGAACTGTGCCCCAGTGCACAAGGCAAGGTCCATAAAGTCATGGTTGGCCCATCAAACACATTTTCACAGACGCATTCCAAAATCTTGTAGAATGCCTTCTCCAAAGAGTGGAAAAAAATATTCCTCAAAAAGGGTATCCACACTATATTAATGCCTATAGATTAATGGTCCTCTAGCTGGAATGTGTCCCTATACTTTTGTTCTTGGTCTGGCATTAGTGTAATTTATGCACGCTGGCCCTTTAAGAGTAAATGGGAAGTGAGTGTTCAGACAATGCTGTGCAGAGATGGCAGTAAGTGTGATTCAGACCACTGAGATGGCAGTTCTGACGATCATCCTGTTCTGTAGTTGTGTTTATAAAGAGCACTCCCTTTGAGTACTGCAGTAAAAAATAAAAAACAAATGCAATATATAAAGTATATAAATGAAATGTTTTCTTTACTTAAACTCTGAATGAGAATTCATATTTTTTATATATTTTTATAAATTTTGCGATTTTTTTAATGTAAAAGTTCCGCCAAAAAAAAACGCTAAACTCTGTGATATATATATATATATATATATATAACATGCTATATATGCTATATGCTATATACACACACACACACACACACACATATAAAGACACATATACACACATTCAATGTGTGGCACTCTCATCCAGTTTGACATGCTTCTGTTTACCCCATGAATATATCACTTGCTACTCAATCTAATTTGCATAATCTAACAACATGAAAAAGCTGATCCAGGGGACTCGATGTGGTCTTGGCTGGTCCAGAGAGCACTTAACAGATTGAGAATCAGAACCAACAAAATGAACTCAAGCAGGATTAACTCAACATAACAGATGATCCGACGTTAGGCTGTTGAAAACCCTGCTCTGAAATAGTCACGGGAAAATGAGCACTAGACAGAAGGTGAGCATAATACAGTATAATGACAGCGGTGAGCATTTCCAGCCAACTGATGGAGAAGGAAGCACTCCCAACCCTGCTGTCACACACAGAGACATGAAGGGCACAGAAAGGGCAGAAACAGTTTCGAAAGAGAATATGTAACAGAGCGAATGCTAAGGATATCCCTACTCCCACGTGGCTGACCTTTGCCATTAAGGCCCCTCCCCCAAGCCCAGAACCTGAAACCACAACAAACAACCACAACAAAACAACTAAAGCGGGAGATACGGTCCACCCCAGAAGACGTCCCGACCGTGCTAGATGCGTGCATTAAGCTTGTAGTTGTTACGATAGGGCATCCCGGAGATCTCACAAGACCATTCCTGGTCTCACTAAATCACCAGGATCCCTATCGGGTTTTAAGAGCCCATAATGCCGAATCTACAGACAGACAACAATTACGGGGAAAACCAAAAAACATTTATTATAAACATAAAACACATAGCAGGCATTCAACCGATAGACACAAATAGTCCACGCACGAGACCGGTGGGGGCAGCGAGCCCATAGTCCAGCGTCCCGTGGTGGAGCAGGGGTCCGCGAACAGCCTGGGCACTGCGGGTCCACGACGTTCTCGTCCGGAGCGGCCAGGTCCCAGGGGTCTGCAAACAGGCTGCGATGAAGAGGGTCCAATGGCCAATAAAGAGGGGGTCGCGGTACCTTTGTACTGGCTCCACGACTGAGGACCCGTCGAGGCTTCTTGCCAGGACCAGGCAACAGCGCCTATTGGAGCCAAGGGTGGCTCCGCGCCAGTGGGTCCTTGCGGGCTGCATGCCAGGGCCAACAACAGCGCCTAGGGGAGCCGGGGTACCGCGAACAAACCCATAAAACCCAAAGAAAAAGAGAACTAAACCAGCCTGGAACCAAAGAAACGCAAAAGGACAAAAAACAGGCAAAAGTAAAGGATGGCTTTGGAGCCACGGATCCATTGACGGCCAGCGTCCGATGATCCGGGGGGGCTGCCCGTTACGGCCGGAAGCCGTGGACCCAGGATGCGAGCTTCAGAGCCGCAGGTCCAGGGATCAGCCCCCATCCAGCCTCGTGTCCCAGGCTCCATCAGCTGCCGGGGAGCGCGAGCAGAAATGTCCCCAATGGAGTTTTATATAAAAACATAACTTAAAATAACGAAAGTACGCACAGACAAAGGGGAACACTAAAAACGGAACGCAACACAGACAGGGGATAACGTAATGAGCTGGCGAACACGGAGGTGTTTGCTCGGCTCATATAACAAAACTAATTGACTAATAATGAAAAACAGGTGCGTAAATTAAAAGACAAACCAATAGAACACCGCGATAAATCAAAACAAAAGCCATAACTGACGCAGGGAGAAAACGAAAACACAACACTAAGGGATCGGGGTAAAATAACAAACCGCGGCGAGCAACACAATAAGGGCAAGGGTAATTGTTAATGACAGTAGTTACTTGGCAAAATGTCAGTGAAATTGATACTGTGCTTGTGTAAAAAAAGCTGTGCAGTGATATCTTCACTGTGAGACTACTTCTCAACTAATGAGATTGTGAGATTAAAACTAACTGGTTTGTAATATCCTCTTTTACCTAGCCATAAATGCTCCCAATGCTTCTCCTCTTTAATTAAGTATTTTTTTCCATGTGCAACTTTGCCTTATTATTACAAGGGCTCGTTTGTGTTTCCATGACCCCATTTTTAGCTAAAGGCTGAGACTTGGGATTGGCCTTTTTAGGAAAGCGTAATATTGTGAAGTTGCTTTGAGACAATACTCTATTGTAAAAGGCGCTATATAAATAAAACTGAATTGAATTGAATTGAATATAAACAGAGTGTAATTTTGCTGCATAGTTGATTTGTTTTTAGAGGATCTGCATTGTATTATCAGATTTGGAGATCACAATATGTCACACTATAATAACACTGTATAATATTAAGTAATATAATTTTAAGACACAAGTTAATTATTAATAATGGGTAGAAAATGATGCCTTTCTCTGTGGTATCAGGAGCTGCTGCCACAATTATTACCTATTAAATATTATCTACGAAAATAGTTAACAGTGTTCAAGTCGTTAAGGTGGCCAGAACAATGGAATTACGCGTATGTTCAATGTTGAGCTACAGCGTCTTTTCTTTCTTGTTCTGACAGTCGCCTCGAGCATTAAGACATCTGCAAGAGTCTGAGTCCGGGTGAACAAGAAGAGAGAAGATCTGTAGGATCATAATTCATCCTTAATGGAGACTGTGGCTTCATGAATCACCTGTAAGTCAGAGCTTTGCAGAAAGAGATAGAGTGAGACATGAGATGGAGATCCAGAGAAGATAGACAAATGAGAGCGTGAGACTTTAGAGAAGCCAACAGCATGCAAAGTGGGTTCCTGTCAATGTGTCAACCTGTCAATAACTCTCAGTCCAATTACCCGTTTCTGTGAATAAATGTTGAAAAAAATCAAATCTGAGCCAAAAATGTGCAGAAGTAAGGAAATGAAAGGAAACGAAGCCTTGAGATTTGATTATAGTCAAAAATATTGCATCCTTAATTCATATTTTACAGCTTCATATCAATTCCACTAATTGAAAGTGGGGTGCAAAACTGGGTGAAAGCTGATTAAATAGAAACAAACTAGAGTCTCTGCTTTTTAATTGGACTAGTGTATTCATTCTGCGTTAGGCATGGTGTGCTGAACCACGTTTGGGCATTCTTAAAGAGAACAAAAAAGCCACAACATACAGTATGTACAACAATGCAGTCTGGTCTGCTGTGTGAGTGCATATCGCAATAATAAAAGTGTGTCTAGGCGCATTTCATGAATGCAAAGTATGAGTACAAACAAGCAGATAGGGAGGGGAGCCATCGTGCTGTAACACAGTGAGTGTAGTTTTTGAAATTATTTACAGTTACCAAATTCCTTAGCCAGAGTGACATATGCTTTCCTAAACAGTAAGGTCTATGGGTTAAACAGCAGCAGCCTGGCAGTGACAGAATTTGAACCCACAGCCATCTGATTAGGACAAACTCAGGAGCCTAAAAAGAGAAGGTCTCCACGGTCCCATAGTTTAAAATAGCCATAATTGTTCAGTGAGATGCCTGTGTTTGGGATGATTAAAAAGATTTTTGGCTTCAACAGAGTGTATGAATTCTAATGTATAATATGTGCAAACAAAGGTAGTAATAAAATCTGTGTGTGTGTGTGAGAGTGTTATCATCGCACTATTTCAGCAAGAGTGCAATACTCCATACATATTCATGCTGGTGTTCCAATTAAAGCATATCATCCCAGTGTTATAGAGAATATCAAAGATCAAAGATAAACAGTTCTACTGAATATTCATTACGTTAATTTCTGATGAAAGCCTTAGCCATTGCACAATGTCCTTTCCATGAATGAATTGAATGTCTGTTGACTTCTTTTAGAAGTTTTGTAAATACGGCTTTATCACGTTTATCGACTATATCAAAGCCAAATTTATTTATATAGCACTTTTTACAACGGTGCATTGTCTCAAAGCAGCTTTACAATCTTATACTATGTTAAAATGCCAATCCCAAAGTGAGCAAGCCTATGACGAAAGTGGAAAGGAAAATCTACCTGAATATAGAAGGAAGAAACCTTGGGAGGACCAAGACTCAAAAAGGGACCCATCCTCCTTTGGTGGCCTAGATGTTAATCGAAATAATTAAGTTGTAGTAATAGTTAAATTAAGCAAATATAACATTTAAATTAGTAATAAAATTGAAATTAAATAACAAAATAAATTTAAGATAATGAATCCTCAGCGGTAAGTTATTAGAGGCACATTGTCTCCTAAGAAATGATGGAGGGTGTTATTGCACTTTGGTGTGGCCTGGGCGTGGTGTGACTGGGTTTTGTTGATGAGGATCAGTAGAGTGATGCAAAGGTGGAGGAACATCTAAGTGTGTGGTGCTGGAACTGGTAGAAGAACATCAGTTTGGAGAGAAAAGAGAAAATGTAGTTACGTATTGGTTAGGATATATCCTGTATATCAAGTTTTCCAACCTGATGAAGAGGTCTGTAATTTTTATCGTAGGTAAACTTCAGCTATGAGAGACACACTGTAAATATTACATTGTATGATTTTTTAAATTATACTTATTAACTTATTGCATGAAATAAGTAAAAACAGAGCTTTATTGTTTAAGAAAACCTTTGTTTGCAATTACAGAGGCCAGACATTTCCTGTAGTTCTTGACCAAGTTCAGCATGGATTTTGACCCACACCTCCATATAGATCTTCTCCAAATCTTTTAGGTTTTGGGCATTTTGCTGGGCAACATTGAGTTCCGCTGCCTCCAAATATATTCTACCAGGTTCAGGTCTGGAGACCGACTAGGCCACTAGCCAATGCTTCTTATGGGACCACGTCTTAACTGCCCTGGCTGGGTTTTTCGGGTCATTTTCAGCTGGTAGACCCAGTCACAACCAATTTTAACTGAGGGAAGGAGGTTGTTGGTCAATACATGACCCCATCCATCCTCCCTTCAATACAGTTCTGTCCCTTTTTGCACCCCTATAATATGATGTTTCCACCCCCATTTTTCACGATTGGGATAGTTTTATATGGTGACGAATCATTTGAATTTGTTATTGTTCTTATTTCATCTGAGTATGGTGAAAAAGGATGTCAAATGTTTGAACATAAATAATGATAAACTGTTTTTAAACTGCTTTAAACTGTCTGGTTCATGTGGTGGTTTGATAGATCTACTTCCACAGCATTCCTATTAAATTTAGGACAGGACTTGGCCGTTCCAAAAGAAATTTAGTCTTATTTAGTACAATTTGTAATTAGAGCCCCTGACTTCTGCTGATTGCAGTAACTATTGCTATGTATCTAGTTTATCATACATCTCTAAACAAGAACTTGCAGAAAAATGTGGTTCACTGAAGAGTCTCTTTGACATTCAATGTGGTTGTGACATTATATGTCTAGCAAATCAGTTAATTCAATTTCTACCTTAGTCAGCTTTAAGTGCTTTCGTTATGCAGACCACACTGAATAGGATTGCCAAGTGCTTAAGAACGTATACGTTGGTAAATGCGTAACCCTGCCAGTGTTGGGGGTAAGGCAGTACAATGTAAAACAGTAATGTAAAGCATTACCGTTAAATATTTTGTAATCACATTACAATTACTAACTTAATAAAAAACCTGCGTTACTCATGTTTTTCTATTAAAGATTTTTTTTTTAAAGCATAGGCACTCTTCTGCGTAATTTGTGCACGTACTAACTTCTTGACACAGCTGCCTTGTCAGTTGGTCATGTGACTGACCGTGACGTGTGCACAGTGTTGCCAACTATATTTAGCGACTTTTCAGACCTCTATAGTAAAAAAAAAAAACGAAGAGCGACAAATCAGTTTCTGGTGTTGTTCGAGACTTTTGGACACTCGGAAGTGAACACGCTTATTGTTCTGCAATAACTGTACTCAACGAGCCTCAACCCCGTCCCAAAGCACTCACAGTACAGTAAATGCAATCAGTGCAGGAGATCCAAACTAATAACAAACCATGAATCAATACAAGAATTTTCATTTGTAATTCTCAACATGTTTATGGTGTTCTTTACTTACTTTTTGTCTCTTCCACGATGTTATTCCTCTCTTAAACACAAATGTACCCGTATGCAAATTAGGCGATGACGTCAATTAGCAAATTTTAGCAACTTTTAGGTAAGCCTATAGCGACTTTCCTTACACTGGTGCAGCGTGAACACGGTGTAGCTACGATGGCAGAGGATGAGGCTGGTGAAGATATTCTGATATATGTTAAATGTGCTGAACGCAAAGAGACAAAAATTACTGTAAAGTGCAAATTATGTCCAAGCCAAAAGAAAAATTTGATTGGACTATAGTGTTCTGTTGTTTAAAAATGTGTACTTGTACAGAGAGCTTTAAGAATAGTTCAATTCATTTTATAAATGTTTAATACTGGACCTGCTGCTAAATCCTTAATTAACCAAAATTAAACATAAATCCTACTGTCTATATTTTTTGTACTTTCCAAATTTGTATGAGGGTTTAATTCGAGAATAGTTTAATTTACATAGATTTTAGAATGTAACTTAAAAGTAATGTAATGAGGAATGAGGTTACATTTTCCAGTAAAAGTAATGAGTTAAGTAACCCCTTACAATTTTATTTAAGTAATAAATTACTGTTTTTGAGTAACTTTCCCCAACACTGAACCCTACTGTACCTGTATCACTTTCAGCTCCATTAATCACAGTCTATACATAACCACATCAACCACTAACCACTCTGCTGTCACATAGTGACATCCTACATAAAGGACTGACCCTGTCTGCCACATTATATTTTATTCCCAACTGTAGTTTCAAAGGGCTACCCAATGGGAAGAGCACTTGCTAGTGAAACAGATGAGGAACTTTGACATTTACACTGACATTTACATTTACATTTATTTTCTGGTTTAATAAAGAAGAAAATAGTGTTATGCATAAAATGACTTCAGAATTGATCAAATGATCTATGCATTACAATGATCTATGCATCGCTCATTAGCATAGACGACTCATTTATTGATCACGCTTATCTCAGTGGCTATTAATAAATGTTACTGCAAACAACATGCAAACCTGTGCTTTCAGTAGATAGACACTTGATTATTGCATCATCAGAACCTAATTAACATTAATTGTAATTAATAGCAAATAGTGATTTTATATCAGCTCCTACACCTTAGTAAACTGTCAGTACACTTCAGATGTGTCCCAAAAATAGAATAGTGCTACAGTATATTCATTATAATTATACTCAGACCCTAATTTAATCTAATTACAGATTTACCTTGCGTGTGGGGGAGATATGGCAGCCAAGTGGCATTGTGTTTGCACACCAGTTCAATTCTAAATGATCCACGTTTGTCGTCTTTATATGGCCTGCCTGTGTTCAAGTGTGGTTTTTCAGGGTACTTCAGTTTTCTCCCGCAAAGATATACATTAGGTTAACGACTCACTCTAAATGCCCATGTGTTTATTACGGCTAAAACCTTGATCCTGTCACTAATAGCCAAAAAAATTATTATGTGTGTTGGTAACATGCTAATAAAAGCTATGAGGACAACATGGCCTTTGTGCAGGAGGTTGGTGCATGTTGGGACACTAGTAAATGTGCTACTGGCTTTGTAGGACCTGTACCACTAGATGACCATAAATTCTTCAATTTTTTTCCTGCTGGAGCTTAAGTGTGTGTGTGTGTGTGTGTGTGTGTGTGTGTGTGTGTGTGTGTGTGTGTTGTGTGTGTGTGCTTGCTTTCTCTTTTTTTATCTCAGCACTGTGTGTTTGAGGTTTGAGTGAGCAGTGATGCTGTATTGTAGTGAGCCGGTACGATTACTGCTGTCTCACCACATGCCACTATAAAGCCAGCTTTCAATCATGTGGAGAGAGAGTGGCTGAGAGGGAAAAAGATACATGGGTATAACAGTGGGTGTAGTAGATGCTGTATGTGATTGAAAAATGAGGAGGGGGTAGAGGTGGCTTTAACAGAGACAGCCCCTTCCCTTGGGCAGGGGCCGTATTCGTTAAGTTCACAACCAATCAGAAGTAAATGGCCAGAGGTCATGGCTGTAGGGAGCATTTCAGTTCCACAATAAATAAATTGAAGAGCTGATATCTTTGAGTGTGACAGGTGAGCGCAAGAGACAAGATCAACGCTTGACTTGAAGGCACAGTCCTTTCAAGCCCAATCTCAACAGTTGTTAAGATAAAGGATAACATAATGTGTCTGTACTTTAGCCTAAAAGGTTCAGCCTTGAACCTTTAATCATTTTCTTGTGGTTCTTTGAAATAACCATGCGTTAATGTGCTAATATTTAATAGTTCAACTACTCTTTTTCAAATAGAGGTATTTCAGTCAAAGTAACCCTTAGAGTTATGAGAATGATTCATGACAAAAATGACCATAACAATCTAAACAATTTACTAAATATATCCAATATGACCTGATTATGTCAGGTTATAATGATATTTTATCAACACACATGAATTGCAACCCCAAATAAAAAAAACTGTATCAGTTTGTCAACAAATGAGTGAGTAAATGTACCTTAAGAAAAATTTGGAAGGGATTTGAATATTTCTCCTTGTACAATGCATAGTATCATTAAATGATTCAAGCAATCAGGAGGAGTTTTGGTAACTTCGTTACAGTTTAAATGTATAACTCTTCGTACAGTCGGTTTTAACTCCGTGTTTGTTTATTAGTATTGTTTATTTGTTTAATAGTCATATTCGAATCACTGACTCGTATTAATTTTGACTTTATCATCGCCGTAGTCTAATTTTATAACTTTCTGCTTTCTACAGCCGTTTCCCAGTTTTCTCTTTACAGGTAATTATTACGGTGACTTTTACTGATTCTCCATCGGCGATTTAAACGACACTGTGTTGGACCTCCAGCTCCAGTGTACGAGGATCTACAACTAGAAGTCTACTGTACTCAGCTGAATTACCTGTGCTCACATCCTAAACCATCAACCCACAACCTCACCCGAAGCTA
>JAVSBV010136400.1:0-16802 GCA_033117975.1 Parotocinclus spilosoma | reverse complement strand
AATACTGTAAAAAACAAGTTCTTACGAAATTCCAGTCAACGTTTGAAGAACTTATCCAGTGTGATCTGACGCGCTTTTGCAGTAGAGGGTTGGTAAGAAACTCTGGAGTTTTCAGATAATGATGCCAGAGATGAAGAGTTTCTTCATGGATATTACATACTGAACACGTTCTTTCGTCCGATTAAGCGGAATTTTTGTCCAAATAAGCGAATAATATTA
This sequence comes from Parotocinclus spilosoma, assembly GCA_033117975.1. Classification (NCBI taxonomy): domain Eukaryota; kingdom Metazoa; phylum Chordata; class Actinopteri; order Siluriformes; family Loricariidae; genus Parotocinclus; species Parotocinclus spilosoma. The sequence goes on along the minus strand of JAVSBV010136400.1, from coordinate 16,583 downwards.
CACGTATGTAATAGGATTTGTTTCTGTACCTTTGGTCCGAATAAGCGGCTGGTCCCATTAACCGGAATCGACTGTATACCATAATTCATTCGGTGAATGTGAACGCAAGTTTATTAAGATTTAGCTTCATACTGTGGACAAAAAGCATGATTTTTGGAATCATATTTATTCAGCCAAAGAGCGATCTGGAGGCTATTTACTGGCATTCCAATGATTTCGTTTTAGTGGTGTTGAACCTGGTTATGGTCAGGCAGATCTATCAAGGGTTTTTAGAACAAACTGAGAAGTTTCATTAGAAAGCTCACTTTTTACAAAGGGGCATGTCAAGTAAAATCATTTACAATGCTGTGGCAGCAAGCTGCCCTAAAATTTCAAAGCAGCCCCAGTTGTTTAATCCTCTTCCATCAAACTTTGGGTTGATCTTGGGGTAGACAGCTGTAAAACTGTCCTCATAACAATCAAAGCCAGATTCATCAATTCAGTTGAATCTATAAAGTTCTTGGAGAAAAAAGAATAGATGATTATTTACAAATTACAAGCATTACACTCTAATCATACCGTCAAGCCCTCTTAGGAGTTCCTACAGTATGAGTCTGAAGTTGTATAACATCATTTTGAGTGAAACTTTCAGACTTAAGTTGAGTTAGTAGCTAATATATTCAAAATCAGAGTTATTTCTATAGCGCTTGTTACAGGTAAGCAGTCTCTAAACAGCTGTACACTTATAGGCCCAAAGTCCTGATTGAGCAAGCCTAGGGTAATAGTGGTAAGGAAAAACCCTACAAGGAAGAGCCTTGGGAGGACCAATATGCAAATATAATATATAATTAATATACTTATGGGAAATGCTTTTCTGTAGTGCCTAGTGGATAAGGTTCTGGACTAGCAACTTGGGTTCAAATCCCACCTTTGCCCAGCTGCCTCTGTTGGGACTTTCAGCAAGTCCCTTAACCCCCAATGGCATGGACAGTATGTATGAGTTTAAGTTGCTCTGGATAAGGGTGTCTGCTAAATGATTTAAATGTCTACATACAAATGTTAAGAAAGAACCTACTTAAAGAAAATATAATAGACTCTAATAAATCAAACAGAATACAATATTATGAAAAAGTACAATAAAATACAGTACATAAAACAGTAGTATATGTAAAAAATATTGACTCAATTGCATAAAATCTACCCAACTATTTCCCCCTTATGTGATCGATGTAAATCTGCCGAGGGTTCTTTAGCCCAACTTTTTTGGACATGTCCAAACCTGTATAATTTTTTTCTAAAATGTACAATATTGATATTAAACCTGATCCCTGTCTAGCGTTATTTGGATGTTCTCACTTCCTACTGAATCAAAGTCTGTCTGTAAAAAATACTCTTATGTATGGAGTAATAATTGCTAGGAGAATGATCTTAAGACTTTGGAAATCAGCTACTGTGCCCACTTTTAAAGACTGGCTGTCCGAGCTGACAGGTGTATTACACTTGGAGCGACTCAGATATGGCTTACTGAACAAAACTTGGACTTTCTATGAGATTTGGCAGCCATTTTTGGATCACCTGGTCAGGAATGATGGAGTCTGATTGGTAACTACATGTAAAATATGCCACTTTATAAACATGTATGCTGAGATATGTACTATTGATGCAACAACAGTGCCTTGATGATGTACTCCCCAGCCCTGTTTTGTTTTGTTTGTTTTATATCTAAAAAAAAGGGGGACAATCTGTTGTCCCAGAGGATTTTTTTTTGTGATACGCATTGTATGCTTTGTACCTCTTTTGTAAAATGTCAATAAATATATATTTTAAAAAATATATATATATATTGACTAAAATAACATGGTGTAGTTCGATCTCGTGTCCTTAGCGGAAAAGTTTTATTGGGATGACATGTTCGGCAGTATTGTGGTGTTCACCTGAGCTCACATAACTTGACAATTTCCCGGTACTGGTGTTGATCCTAGAGGTTTCTGTTCAGCAATAATCACACTTAGGCTGTAGAAGAGCAGACATTTGGCAAAGTCACATGCTAGAATGGTGACATTGTAATAATAATAATAATGTTCAGCGTCTCTAAGCTCGTCATTGTGCAATTCTGGAGATAACATGGTTCTTGGGAATGGCTAAATAGCCACAATCGCTAGTTCGTCCCGGGCATTGTAGTGTTGTTCGAATCAATAATACATATACATATTGTCTGTTCTCATGCTGAACAAGTGATATGAAGTGGCATTTGGTGTTGATCACACATCAGAAGACTCTTTTATTACCCTCTTGCCTTCCTGCTTGGTGACTTACAGCTCAGCTCTAACCACCGATACCACAATTACTTGTGAAAAACAGCTCACATACCACTGGCTTCATGTAAAAACCTGCCTTCCTAGTTATCCCCGAGTACTTCTGAGACTGGAAGCGTTTTACTCAGGCTTAATAACTGTGAGGGAGCAAGGGTTTTGAACTTGTGCCATTGTTATCTTCTCAGACATTGTATTTGTTTTGGATCCTCTTACTTTGGATGACTCATGAGCTGATTAAACATCAGGTTTCTTTGAACACTGTTCTGAGACTTCCCTCCTACATTCTGCATTGTGTGCTCAATCGAGGAATCACACGGATTATTAACAACATTATTTTAATGGATAGAGTGAACCTTGCGTTGACACACACTGTTAATTCTGGATGATATAGCAGAGCCTGAGTCAAGCAATGGTTTTCACATTAATTCATGTAAAGCATGATTCATACATTAATTAGGTAAATCAGGTTAGGGAACCAGAGCTGGGCTTTCTTAAAAAGGCAATAACCACAAACACAGAGATGAGAGGAGGAAAACTGAAATCTGCTCTCAAAGGTCTAGATAAGCCTTCCTGAAAGGAAAGAAATGATCATGACCCTTCAGCACGCACTTAGAGCTAGCAACAGCTAACCTTTAGACTAATGCTTGAGGATAAACTAAGAGGAAGTTCTAAAAAAAACCCTTCAAACATGGCACGCCTGTTACTCACCCACATGTGAACACTTTGTGATGCCAAATAACTGTGGGCTGACACACAAACACAAGTTAAAAGCAAACGACACAGGTAGATGAAAAACAAGAAAACGGTCAACCTTTCTTCAGCTAACATCTATGGGTCATGTTTAGACAGGCTCAGAGGAAATCTGGAGCAATTCACTTTACTGTTTGTCATTTTAGAAAGTGTGACCAGGTGAAAGAGAATCATTGTGAGGTCAGTCAATAAGATAAACAAACCCGTTTCTGCTTGACTAAATAATTCTGATATTTTTCCTCTCACGCGAGACAAAGCTTAACATCACAGATGACACTACTAATAAGATGACTGCATGAAGGATGGACACTGCGACTGCCTTAAGCTAAAAACATTCCACTGTTGAAGAATTCCTTATCTCACTTTCACCGTTCAGTACCCCCGGACAAACATATGAACCCCCCAGAGATCCAAAGATCCATCCAAAGATATCAGAGGTTACCTTCAGAGGTCATTCTGGCCCAGGTTCTAAGAGGGGAATCTGTCCATAGGGAATTTGACAGCTTCATCACGTGTAGTGCAACATACTGCACCACGGTCTAGAGAGTCTCACGGTTCTATATCCAAACATGCCAAATATCATTGTAATAAAGGAAGATTTGAATTTCCCATCCACCCTTGCACAACATAACATTTTCACAGTTTATTTACAAACTAGAAATTCATAGTCATGCTTGAAATGAGGCGATGGGTCCAAATATAACACAAATGCAAACATTTTAAGGACCCAAGAAAAAGGGCTGGTCAGATGCCAGTCTTAAAATATGCTATTCCACTACCATGGTTTGAGTCTTGCTGGCCAGGCAAAATATAAACACTGGGCATGTCAGGGATCAGATGGCTATCGTCTCTCTGTCGAGGCAACCTTAGTGTGTTCCTATATGCAGATTCATTCTTACTGTGGAAAATGCAATCCTGTCAGTGAAATGAGGTGGATGTTGACGTAGGCATCCTGCTCCTCCAGAGGGCGGTATTACGTGTGATAGGAGGTGATTTAAAGACTGGGGAACTGGGCATGCCAATATTGGGAGAAAGGGTGAAAAAGGCCTGGGTCTGTCTTGGTCTCAGGCTGGACATGAGGAAAGCAGTGTATGACATCTAGTGGAAGTACTAAAGAATCAAATAACACTGATCTGGTATATACAAAGTAGAACCTCAGAACACAAACATGATTGTTTCTGGAAGGCCAGTTGAGATTGGATTTTTTGACCCTGAAAAAAATCAAGATAGGCAGCACTCGTGTTGGAATTTAAAGGCACGGATGGGGTTTGAACCCATGATCTTTGGTTTACAAGACCAACGCCTTACCACTTGGCCACCATGCCAGCTTTGCATTAAGCTGAGGTTTTGCTCTGATGCTTCTCTTTATGTACATATATAGTTGTAGAAACATAAAATACAGCTTATAACAGGGATATCGATGAACTGAATGACACGATTAAAAGGCTAAAATCAAGGTGTCTGTTGGATTGTATAAAATCTGATAACTCAATTATTCTGATTAAACATATCTGTGTAGTCACTTACCTGCTCAAATCCAATAAAGACTGGTTTATTAGTATGTTTGCAAACTACCAACTTCTGTACATGAAGATTTACACTGCTCACAAAATGAGGGGATATTTCAAAACGAATATGAAGCGATAAAAAAAAAGGAGGATTGTATTTTATTTCATTGAACAAGAGCATCAGAAAAGCAAATAAAACATCAAAGAAAGTAGTTTGATTATGCAAATGAGATGCAAAATCATTTATGGTGATTGTGTAGTAAGTGATATATTCATGGGGGTGAACAGAAGCATGTCGAATTGGACGAGAGCGTTACATATTGACTGTTCAATAATGTGTATGATCACCCAAGACTGCCAAAAGTGATGTGACAGGGGTTATTGGACATGGGCAGGCTCAGATTGTCGAGCAGTTCCTGTTGAATCATCTTCGCATTCATTTGGAAATATCCCTTTATTTTTCTAAGCAGTGTTACACGATCACAGTAACAACACAGGCAATAAGGTTGGAAAATCACAAGAAAATAGTTTTTAATTACACAACCGCACGTGTACATACTTGGTAAAGATCGTGCTGTTTTTGACAACTTACATTCTGTGCAAATGAGAATGGAATGTAGAAGACGACCAGGTAAATAACATATACGTATAGACTTTAAAAGAATAGCTTGGCCAAAAATAAAATGCATTTTATTTTCAATTGCCAAAGCAGCATTGTTACTGTGAGAGAACCAGAATTAACCAGAAATATATGGTCATGTAAAATTATGTGGATTTCTTTTAGGGCTAAAGTATTCGTTTAAAACATTCAGTCTGCTGTCTTGAACAAGTTCATTCGTTGTTACATGCAAATCATTCCACAGTGACTCATTCATAGTTACAGGTAAGTCTGTTAGGCCAAGTAAAGTGGCAGGACGGCTAATACGTCATCATGCATGCCCTCTTAAACAAGCAGTACCCGAAACGTCACGATGGCTTTTAGATATTAGGGCACATATTTCTGAGGACAGGACAATGGTAAGTCACTGTGTGTTGTACAGGATGGTGTCAACTATCCATATGGCTCCCTGTATAACAGTATAGTAGTACTAATCAAAGCAGGACATAAGCTCCCATAAATAAAAGCAAATCATACCCACAATGTGCATATACTCAGTACTAACATTTGGCACTTTGATAGATAAGGATCTGCGTGTGTGTGTGTGTGTGTGTGTGTGTGTGTGTTCGAGGCCACAGGACGGTAGAGCGGAAAAAAGTGCATGCAGTAGAAACCGATCTACAATGAAACGCGTGCAGTTCTACATGCTGCATCATTTCATGGAATATCTGAAGAAACCAAACCAACATGCTCTGTCTACAGAGTGGATTATATACAGTCCAGCAGGTTTGACGTTGCATAGTGCGAGACACTAAGGGAAAAGGAACGTTAATCACATTATAATCAGTACCAGGATTAAGTGCTGTACATATGAGAATATGAGAGACACAGATAGCCGTTCTAAATGCGAAGTGAAGCCACACCTCCACCATCCCATTCTTGTCCATGGCAAAAATGTAAACGTAATGACCAAAGCCAGTGTGATGCCCTGTTATGTTGCAACACATACTACATTTAAGAGCAGTGATATAACATATAGCGTTATAAAGTTAGCTAGACACTAGATAGCAGCTTACGTTCCCAGAGGAAACAAAAATCAAAAAGAAGAACTCCTTAATATCTCTATATTTTCTCCTGGACAACAATGAGTTCAGATGGAAAGACAAAGGAGACTTTAGCAGAAGTCTCCTGCTGCTCAAATGCGTCTCCTGAGATAAAGGCCTCAGTAATCTCACATACATCACCTCTTGAGTTTTAGTACAGATCTCAATAAAGTCTCATATTATGCTCAGATTTGCCAAAATAACATACATTTACTAAAGATGAGTCTCAGCCATTTCTCATCCAAAGACTAAGCCTTTTCAGTTTGAGCTATTTTGCTAGGAATATTAGTTAACTATTGTTGTCAGAGAATAATCCATTTATCTGTTAAATAATGATTGCAGTCCCACACTACATGATATTGCATTGTAAGATATTTCCTAGTACTTCAGTTGCTTTTTTTTAAATGAGGTGTCTGACTTAATTGTTTAAATTTCAGCACCAGAAAAAAAATCTGATTTTCTTTTTACTATGCACAATTATTTCTATTCCAAGAATAAAAGGTAGAACTTATCAAAGAATTGTGTTAATTGAACTGAATGTCTTTAATAAGGGTTAGTCTTTAATTTCTGAAATAATTATTCTTTAAGTTCTGAATTATTTGGCTTTTCTGTTGCTTAATTCCTGTTCATCCTAAAAGAAAACAATATGGAGTTTCTAAAGAAATTCAATCAAGAAAGGAAGGAGATCTCCTCGGATTTTGTATGTGTCTAAAAACTCATTTTCAGTTTGATCTCCTTTAACCTCAGAACTATCTCATTGTTGTCTACTGCTATTTCTCCTAAGCAATTTTAGGAGAAAGTTGATCTCTACACAAAACAAAAGTGAGAATCACAAAAAAGTCTCCTGAGACATCAAAGATCAACATTTGAGCAATAAAATTTTCATATAGAAAAAAACCAAAGATGATGATCTCTGCTCATTTAATTAGCCTTATTAATTAGCTAATTCATTGAAGCTATTTATTTAGTTTAAATTCAGTTTGTAATGAGAAAATCACTTTGTTAAACCTGATTTCATATTTTCCTGCGTAATTTATGAGGTAACACAGTCTCGTGTGTTCAAACTGCACGTTGTGTTTCAGAAGCTATTATGCCTGAGTTTTCAAGCCCATAAGAGTTCTGTGTTCATATTGGGATAAATTGGATTATAGTGAATTACAAAGGAAGTCTCTGCTTTTTTAACCTGATTAATGAAGTCACAGATTCTGTGTGCTCAGATGGTAAACCTAGCTTTTACAGATTATTGGCTTATTTATCTTAATACTTCCTTAATCCAATTCAGGGTGCAAAGCAAAAAACAAACCAAAGCAAGGGCACCACTCCATCTTAGGTCACATGCACAAACTCACAATGGGAAATTTTATAGGCACCAATTGACCTAACACATCTCTTTGGAATGAATGTGGGGTGCCTCCCCTGTGTGTATTATGTGTACAGAAGATGGTGTACAATTGGGTTCAAGTCCATGAATGGAGGGGACCAAATGTTGCAGGGGATATATGAGACTTTTTTGGCTTTGAGGTGCTCTGAGTTTGTCAAAGAAAATTTAAATAACACATTTACTGGAAACAAAATCTGCACATAAATTTACTTGAAAAGACATTAAACCAGCTTATTTTTTATTTAAGTTAAATGTTTAGCTGTCTTAAAAAAGGAAAATGAGCTAAAAGGAAAATGGGGGGGGTGTATACAAATGGGACAAAAGAGAAAAGGAAAAGAAATATGATTATCATTATTTCCATTAAAGATTTGCAATGAGTGTGTATGCTGGTTTTGGGTTTGGGGTGGGGTGGGGTCGCAGCTTCTCTTAAATACTAGTTTGGGAAGCACTGTTCTAGGAAAGGTGTTTCAGTGTGGCTTCAGTAAAACGCTCTAAGTCACTGGCTCATGTCTCTAATATAAACAAACAGCCCTTCACTTTATATGTTTGTGCAGTCCCTCAGGGTCCTGTGCTGATAAACGATCTGGTGTAGAGACCTGGTTCTGGGGCACTAACTTACTCAGTCTCTCAGGTCCACACCTCCATGGGCACCATGGCCTCCTTGGAGCCTATTGGTGGCAGAAGGTTCTGCTCACTGAGGAAGTAAAGAGGAAACTGGACAAGGAAGCCCCGAATCTTCTTAAGTTCCTCTTGAGCTCGTGTGGGATCCTCCAAACCCGGCTTTGCAAGGTAGCCCTCCAACTCCAGAATTGTCCTCACATCACTCGAGGGTAAACACCGGAAAACCTGGAGGACAGAATAAAGTATTTAATTGAGTAATTAAATGAACAGTTTAATTACAACCAAGCAGCAGCAACACTCGATTAACTCATTTTGATATCTCCCATTTGAACTCCTCAACAAGCTTGGCTTGTTTAGATCCTTCACGTAAGATAAAACGAAGTAAAGCACTTGGAATGAACTTCCACTGAAAGTGTCTGAGTCAGTGGTGACAAAAAATGAAATGAAAATGAAAAAAATAAAAAAATAAAAAAATAAAAACAACCCTACGCTTATGTGTTTGTTGATGTTACCTACATTAGCTCCTAGCAGGTTCTGGTTGGTCAGGAGTAAACATATTTACATTGCTTTTACATGTTTGAAAAGTGGAACTATTGTGCATAAGGAACACAAACTGCATTCTACACATAAAACAAGCGTGAGGACTTAAAAACGTGCCAGAAAAAAACAAGTTCAGAGACACACACTCCCCCACACTCACCAGTGTGATCCAACCCCAAGTCCTTTATTTACACGGTGTGCTAATCCCATCTAGACAAAACTTTTTTTAATCTGTAAGACTCTTTATCAGTCTCTCTTACAGCTCTTGCTCCGTGGCCACAAGGTTGGCGTGCTTTCTCCAAAGAGAAATTGTGTTATGAATTATGCTGTCTATGCTCCTCCAAGAATCAGCATCAGCTGTCCAGGATTAGGGGACCTGGCACCCAGAACAAACAGGTTGGCAAACTCGGCTTTCCTCCCTCCAAAGTACCTAAGTATAACTGTTTATAAGTAGCATGATTTAAAATACGGTAACACTTATAAAACTTAGCGTAAGTCTATAGAATATTTTACAATGGAACATGTCTCAAAGCAGCTTTACAATTTTCTATGATGTTGCATTTTGTAAGACCAATCCCAGGTGGACAAAACAAGAAAAAGAAATCCCCAAAAGCTATAAGGACAAAACCTTGGACCAAGACTTAAAAAGGGACCCAACCACTTATGGCAATGCTTTAGTAATTCTGAACATTAATTACTTATTTAATAACTATTTAAATTTATAAACTGCTCCCACATCAAGGCATGAATGAGACTTTATTCATCTTCATGATGAGTCATGATGTAGTACGTGTATGAATTAAAGATTACTCACAATTATTACCAAAAATAAAACAAATCATTTCACCAAATCGAGCCAGGACAAAATACATTGTACTGTATAACATGACATCATAAGGATGCTGTGAGAAGGATTTATTTCATATTTCATCCCCCTCCAAACTTTAAAGGGGACACCCCTTCCAATAAACTACACCCATGAGTGAGATTGAGTGTATATATTTAGAATATTTTAGTGTCCCAGGTCAGCTTAGCTTACCTGATGAAAACAACAGTCATGAGTCCTTTCCTTTAGTTAAGGTTGATTTCATCTCAACAAGAAAATCCAATCCAATCCGATCCAATCAGCTTAGGCTTCCACTAGTGTCTTAAGAGCAGTCTGCCACTCATCCACTAACCTAATGTGTATCCAAGCCTGTGTGATTGGACTGATAAATGGTAATTTTATGTCGGCACTCAAAGTGTCTCAAATCAAACTCTCATCCTATAACAACTCCATATAAGGGCATTATTTAAAAATATTTTTTTTCATTTACGGAACATCGCTCGCTTGTGTCCCATGTTGTCCAACAAGGATGTTGAAATTCTGGTTCATGCTTTCATTTTATCAAGGTTGGATTATTGCAATTCTCTTTTCATTTGCCTCCCTAACAAAACTATACAGTCTCTCCAATATGTTTAAAACTCAGCTGCTCTGGTCCTTACTCATACCTAAAAATCAGCTCATATTACACCAATCCTCCATCAACTTCACTGGTTACCCCTCCCCCTGCAAATACAGTTTCAAATCTTGCTTCTGACTTACAAATCCCTTAATGGTCTAGCCCCAAACTTTGCATCCTTATAACCCGAACCGAACAGTCAGGTCTTCTGACTCTGGTCTCCTGGAGATACTGGTCACTGGCGGTGGCAGATCTTTAAGTGTAATGGTCCCAAAACTGTGGAATGCCCTTCCTCAAACTTTCAGACTCTGTTCTTCATACACTTCCTTTAAGTCTCAGCTTAAAACCCATCTTTTCTCTCAATACTTCCTCCCCCCCCCACCCTCCCATAGAGGGTTCTTTTTTTGTGTGTGTGAAAATGGCTTGTAAAGTGTCCTTGGGTACTAGAAATGCACTATATAAATAAAACTTATTATTATTATTATTATTATAACAGCCTATTTCCACCATGTGACGTTGTTCTTTTGACCCAATGAACGCAACACGTGCTTTTATTGTGCATTATCCACGTGCGCCACCTATTGACATTAAACTGCAACGCATATGAGAACACATTAAAATGGACTACAGATGAATGAATCGCAACATGTCCATGAATCGCATACACTCTCCAGCTTGACAATTGTAATTGTTGAAAATGACTGCATTTTGTCATGATAATTTTTGAATGTAAAAGAAATTGCCCATTATTAGCTGGACCAGCGACCACCAGTGGTGCAGACTGATTCTAGTGAGAATGATGCAGCTGACCTTTTGGTAGATGGTGGCATTGCGAGCAGCGGTGGCCATCCACACCTCCTTGTAGAACTGATCGCTGATAGGGTCAGTGATGTCTATGCTTGGATCTGTGAACGCTCCAAGAATGGTCCTATTGAGAAAAGAAAGTTGCCGGTTTAGGTTGAGAAAAACAGTTTAATTCTAAACAAGTGTCATTTGTACGTCAAAACTAGGTATCTACACTGGACATATGACATGTATTACACTGTGGCCTGGCACTGGCACCTGTCATTTGGATGTCTCTGGTGGGGCAGAACACAAAAAGACTAACTTTAACAGAACTGGGACTTTAACCCAGAGCAATCGACTGAATTGGAAAGGGATCCAGTGGAAGAGTCCTTGCCAGGCCATGCTGGCCAGCTCACTGCTAAATGCCATCTCAGGGTCCATCCTGTCCTTTAGATTAATCCCCTATCCCTTAGAGATTTGTTTAGAGTTCTTCAGATACGTACATATGTTGAGCATGAGATTTTCTGGTCTCTGGTGCTTGTTTTTTTTGTGTGAGCTGTGCCCCAAAGTAACAATAAGTAGAAAATTAATCAGGACTAAACCTAATATCAATTGAATTGCAGGAAACCTATTACAAGCTAACCATTTTGGTGGGAATACCATTCAGTGCAAAAGTCTTAGGTCATCATTAGACTGTTTTAGCTTTATATATATATATAAATAATTTTAAATAGATAAATATTTTTTTTACATTTTTATACAAGAATACACATTATTTTGAATTTATTCTTATTCTTCTGAAATAAAAAAGAAATGTTTTTTTTTCAATTTATGGACACTTTACAGTTGCATCCTTTTATGTGCACTTTCTGTATCCTACATTTCCATTTACAGCATTTAGCAGACATCCTTATCCAGAGCGACTTACAACTAATACAATCTTACAATCCAAGCAATTGTAGGTTAAGGATCTTGCTTAAGGACCCAACTGTGGTAGCTTGGCAGAGGTGGGACCTTCACCGCTAGGCTACCACAGTTCCAGTATCCTACACTTTCTATGTCTGTAAGGAAGAATACAAGGGTTTCGTATCTTCTTGTGATATGGACAGAGAGAATGAGGTAACGTTCACCTGAAACATTCCAAACGCAGCTGCAGTCCAAACCGTCCAGCCTGATACTCTTGTCCATCCATAACAGACTTTTCAGTCTCTGTGTCCTCAAAGATGACTGCCACCTCACTGTCCCTCTTTCCAAGCATACTGCGGTCGTTGATGTTGGCAGAACCTGGAGCATACAGAAGGTACCACATGAGTGCTCTGCATGTTGATCACAGGTACAACAAGTATAATAAGAAGAAAAATTACAGTAAGTAAAAAAAGTAAAGGTCTTGAGTTTAGGAGAAGCACACAACATACTCAATTTTTGCTTCATTAAAAGCATTTCTAAAAGCTAAATCACTGTCCAGTTAGATGTAGGAGTTTTGTAATGACTGGCATAAAAAACAGCCATGACGGATTTTGCAAGTTCCTCTGGAAGTTCCTCTAGTCTGTGTTTAAATAAATATGTCATATCAAATCAACTTGGGACAGCACGGTGGCTCGGTGGGTAGGGTGGAGCGGCCTGGGTCCTTTTTGTGTGGAGTCTGCATGCCACCCCAAGCCACCCCCACCCCTGTGTCTGCATAGGTTCACTCCGGGTACTTCGGTGTGTGTGTGTGCCCTACGATGAATTGGTGTCCCATCTAGGTTTGTTCCTGCCCTTGCGTCCAGAGTTTCCGGGTGGGCACCGGCTGGCCCACGACCCCATGTGGATTAAGTGGAAATCAACAGACTCTGTCATGGTTACATGCCAGATAATCTCGAGTATCAGCCAGTTCCAATTCTGAGCTTAACTGAATCTACTCTTCATGCTCCAGGTTGCAAGTGGTGCCTAGTTTCGCAGTAGTGATAATAAAGTCAGAACTGATGCTGCACTAAGATGTCAGGCCAATATTATGCATCCCATAAGGATAAATACGTGACATAAAAAAAGAAGCGTTTACTACTTCTAAAGTCTACTCACCAATGATGACTGTATTGTCGTCTGCGATGAGCATTTTGCTGTGGACATAGATCAACTCCGTCACCAGCTTGCCTTCCAGTTCAGCATGGGTCCTCAGACCCCCAAATGAGATGTAATTTATCCACTGATCTCCCACTGCAGAAGAAGAGAGAACACATAACATGTTCAATGCTGCAGCCATCACTGTGGTATTAACAGGAAGTGACGCTCTCAACAGCAAACAAGGGCATTGTGGTAACGCATGCACAGCACTGTGTTAGTTTAGTGGGTTGTGTGGTTTGCTAGAGAAAGAACATGTTTCCAGCTTATCAGTATATTAATAACTACAGGGTGCACTGATCTGACCGAGCCCCTTATGATACCGTATCACTACACCATACATAATGTTTTGTTTCGCTCCGTGAACTGAAGTACTTTTGGGATCTGGATCAACCTGGCACTGAGAAACAACATTCTCTATAATAGGGGTAAGATATGTAGCAGCTTAGGATCACTAGTAAGCTTCAACACCATCTGAGGTTCAACAGTATATCATGGGCTGATTCAACACCCCCACCCAACCCCCACCGTCCCTGAACATGCAGTCAAAGCACTGGCTAACAGGACACAAGTCAAAACCCTTACATTTATCTACTGTGAACAGCTCTTCACAGCTTTAGCAACCCAAAGGGGACACTGTAGTACCATCATGCATCTGTGGATGTGTTGAACTTAATATTTCAAAAATCAAACAAGGAAATGAGAAATGAGACTACATGACAATTAGACGTATTTTTAACAGAAAAAATTACGTTCACTTTTACATTTCCACTTAGATATTTAGGAGATGTCCTTACACAGAATGACTTACAGATTAACATTCGGATCAAATAAATGTGGGTGAAGAGGTTTGCTGAAGGGACCAACAGTCACCTATGGGATGTGAACTGAGGTTTAAACTGGTTTGTACATTTTCAGTTTTCACGTTTACATTTTCATTTCCAACACATAAGCTTTCAGGTCTTTGTTTACCCTTTTTTTTTTACATTTGTTTGTTACACATTTGTTTGCAAATTTTGTTTCGTACGCTTTCAGTTTTTACACTTGTGCATTCAGTTTGTTTTCAGTTTGTATGTTTATGTTTTTTGTTTTCAGTGTACATTGCTTATAATGTTTACATTTTCAGTTTTCACATTTATGTTTTCAGTTTTTTACATTTCTGCTTTCAGTTTTTGCTCTTTAGTTTACATTGTTTACATTGTATACTTTCTCAGTTTTCAAATTTCCATTTTCAGCTTTTATGCTTTCAGTTTTTGTTTCGTACGTTTTCAGTTTGAACGTTTAGGTTTTGGGGTAACATTTACGTTTTCTGTTTTACTTTTCCAGTTTTTATGTTTGCATTTTCAGTTTTTATGTTCACACTTTGTTTTTGCTTATACATTTTCAGCTTTTGGGTTTATGTTTTCAGTTTTCACATTTTGCGTGACTCCTCTGGCAGGTTCACGTTTACACACAGCACATGCCCTTATACACTTACTCTCTTTCTTCAGCTGGGACATGATTGAATGTTCTCCCCTTACCATCGTCCTGAAAAACAAAAACAAAAACAAACTGTGACATCAAATCATTAACCACAATACTGCACAATACTTTGTCCCTGGTTACATACGGAACCACAGTATCTCCAACATCAGACACCCCTGGCATTAATATCAGTTACCTGTAATTGAAATGCATGATGGCCTGGAGAGCACTGCCTCCTCCTGTGTTGATGTCTCCCTCGAATCCAGGCAAGAGAGGAGTAACCACATACACACGATACTTCTTCCCCTCCCTGTTTAATGAAACAGTAGAAATGAAAAGGCTTACACATGCTTAAAAAGCTCTTTCATTGTGCTTATTAGAATGCTGGCTAAAGTGAACCCTAAGTGAACCCTGTAGATAAAGCCAAATAATAATAGTCCTCAAAACAAGCACAACAGTAGGTGTGTTTATATTTGGAATGGAAACTGCATGCTGTTACAGTACTGAACGCCCAGTGTTTTTTTACCGATTTAAAACAAAGCATTATTTCCATTATCATAGATTTCCACAGGGTAACCAACCCAAAATACAGGGGGATGCAGTCAAGAACCTAAGGCTAAAAACAGGTCATGGTGTGCCTGATTTAATGGAAAGGTTGGCATGCTAATTCAGAGAGAATTTTAGAACTGAAGACAGCTCCAAAATCCAAATAAGTAAACAAATACAGACAACCCTAGCAAACAAAGGTCTCATAAAACACCTTAAATGGTGTCTGTGACAAATCGAGCTGCCTGCCTACAATTAAGTCTAAATAATTTTATGGTAGTAGATAGTCATAATTATTTATTTTCTAAACCTTTGGTTTTCTACAACAGTTTAAGTCTGTAATTAGTATACAGGGTGAGTCAAAAGGCAAGGGCAACTCATTATTTTAGAAAAAAGGAAAATTACATTTCTGAATAACCCAGCAAGTAAATGGGTGGGGGTGGGGTGGCTATCTATTAGCCTGTGTGTCCAGAATATGGCCATCATCTTGAAAGCTGCCATACTGGATCAAGCACAAGTTTTTTTTTCAAATATGAAGGTGGTCATGTAGGATATCAAACAAGAACAAAACCCCTTAGTTGCATCCCTCAAATTCTAAAAAACTGTGACTCCAAAGATCACTACCATCACTGTTCACCCTGTAGAACAAATCAGAGGTATACCTAATTGATACTCAAACTATTCTAGCACAACTTAACAGCTTTTCTCTTTATAATATTACAGTCACCCTAGGTCTGGGCAACTAAATTCAAGCAAAAATGCACTGACCGATTCATCGGGGTACTAATAAGTATCAGTGGTATAATGACCATATATATTGCTCAGTCTCTGAAAATATCAGAAAAAACAGCGTCTCTAAGGCATAGTATTTGGTGTGATCACCCCGTATACTTGAGCAATAGAAGCATCTGGCAGCTTTATTGAGTTGCCAAGTTGAATCATCTTGAGGCTTGATCAGGAATGGTCTTTTTGGAAGGGGAGCAGCCATGAAACCGCTTTTTAAGAAGATAAACTGGGTGAAAATGCTAAAAGACTGGAATGAAAATCAGCGAAAAAGAGTACCATAGAGTGATTAATCCATCCAAAAAAAGTTTAGGTCATACTCTTAAGATGGAAATATCCCTCTCCGCCGACCCACAATTGGTGGCTTTAGGAACTTTTGAGTAACATTAGGATCACTACAATCTATCACGATATAGTGGCTGAAGATTAGAGAGGAACCCCCTCCTTTCATTTTTGTAAAATTATTTACTTATTTATTTATTTATTATATTTATTTGAACCTTTACTTCTCGATGTTCTATGTACCCCACTATAGTTTTCATTTTATTTATTAACTCCTTTGTAAAGGTGTACGATACGCTTTGACACTGCATTTCAACTTGTGGAGTTACTGTCTAGTTCTTGTATCATTATTTTTGTGTGTATGTATGTGGGTATGTATATATTT